>OY992882.1:1415000-1515000 GCA_963921405.1 Cepaea hortensis | reverse complement strand
ATCACTGCTACATGTTTCCATCAACATCTATTTATTTCCCAATGTTATTACTGCTACATGGTCCCAACACATACCCTTTATGTCCCAAATAGAATGCCGGATTCTCCTTCAGGAGACCCCGCTTCGAAATCTCGGAAAGGTATGGTTTTTTTTTTCTGTCAGTGGCAAAAAGAAAGTCCTAACCTGCACAGTTCGCGTCGACTGCATTAGCCAGGCGGCGTTAATTCCCCAGACTCAACGACACCTCTGTATTATATAGGCAGTGAATGTGAGAGGTACCTTGCAGTCTTGGCAGACCAAAGTATGTGAGTTGGAATGTGGCCAAATATTGCATCACAATGTCTGGGCAGAGCTTCAGAGAAACATGTGGTGCCCAAACGACATGTTCCCTCTCTCGGCCTTGCCCTCTGTTTTCCAGAGGAATGGGTAACCAATACGTCTGGCACAAGGTAGGCTGCAGACGCTGGCGGCTCAGCGTCAAACCTCCGAGACCTCGCCACCACGAGCAGGTGGCGAGTGGTGGCCAGACCCTGGAACCCAAGAGACCCGGCTTAGAGGCGTTCAGCCAAGTCTCAAAGGTGAGGGCCTCGTACGCTCCTGTACTGTAGGACGCGCACAACTGTCAATTACAAGTGTCCGGACTTTGTAAAGCGTGTACTACCATCATACTCTTCGCCTGACTTGTGCAGATCCCGCGACCACCGAGAATAGGCCAGCCGGAGATATCGCAGGAGATATTGCTCGTCTGTTGCAAGCAAATCTCCCGCCCTTCCACTGTGCGGATCTAGCGACCAGCGAGAATAGGCTCGCCGGAGATATTGCTCGTCTGTTATGGACAAATCTCTACCGATGACAAGTAAAGAAACGATAAAAGTAGTGGTATTTCAATTGCGCTTGCGCTCCCACCTATGCTACACCCTTCATATGTCTTAAATGACAGTTGACATTACTGCTACATGTTTCCAACAAATACTCTTTATTTTCCAATGTTATTACTGCTACATGTTTCCAACAAATACTCTTTATTTCCCAATGTTATTACTGCTACATGTTTCCCACACATACTCATTATTTCCCAATGTTATTACTGCTACATGTTTCCAACAAAATCTGTTTATTTTCCATTGTTATTACTGTTATATGTTTCCAACAACATCTATTTATTTCTCCATGTTATTACTGCTACATATTTCCAACAAATACTCTTTATTTCTCCATGTTATTACTGCTCCATGTTACCAACAAATACTCTTTTATTTTCCAATGTTATTATTGCTACATGTTTTAAACACATACTCTATATTTTCCAATGTTATTACTGCTACTTTCATGTTTTCTTTCATGGTTGTTATGGTTTCTTGGCAAGTTTTGCAGAAGGTAGCTTGCCATTGCTTTCCTTCTGAGCAGTGACTGTACTAGTCGGTGGCCATAGCCATTGTCTCTACTGATTAGATCATCTGCCTATCGCCGCAGAGTGAAAGACCATAACCAACAACAATCTGTCGGCTGCTCTCACACTCCATCCATGGCTTCACATAACCCTGATTGGGGGGCTAAACGGGTACTCCACCTTGCACAAGAGTGTCTTTTTAAGGACGATAAAACAAAGAAATTGAAATTTTGATCACTTGAAACGTCACGAAAGTTTGGAGAGAACAATAATGGAGGGGTATATGCCTGGGAAGAGAGGAAGAGGAAGACCAAAGAGAAGATGTGGATGCAGAATGGGGCGGATGATCTCCAGATGGGAGTATCGGACGCAGGACATCTTGCTTATGATTGAGAGGTTTTCCGGAAGGTTGTTATGGGAGCGAGGTTCTGCAGAGGACATGCTACTGAATGAATGAATGAATGAATGAATTACTACTACATGTTTCCAAAAAATATTCTTTATTATTTTGAGATCTTGCCCACACTTTCTATCTATCACTGTGATCACGTCATCGTGTGCCATGTCCTGTGCAGGGCGTTGTACTCAACCCCATGTTGATTTTCAGAGCAATATTACCTGCAGTAGTTGGCCATTCCTTTCTGAACGAGAAGTCAAAGTTTAAATTCAACTGAGCAGTGCAGGGGTTGATCACTGACACCACCAACAGCGCAAGGGAGGTGTAAGCGTTTGAGCGTTCCGACCCTCTCGGCCAGCCGACGTCTAACAGACTAGACACTGTGAATACAGCTGCACTAGGTCGGTCTTGTTTCACCCTGGAGGCTGGGCGCCTTCCAACGAAGCTTTTCTATGGCAACCGAGCGGTGGAGACTATCAGTGGAGACTATCAGTGGAGACTATCAGTGGAGACTATCAGTGGAGACTAGAGTGGAGACTATCAGTGGAGATTAGCAGTGGAGACTATCAGTGGAGACTATCAGTGGAGACTATCAGTGGAGATTAGCAGTGGAGACTATCAGTGGAGATTAGCAGTGGAGACTATCAGTGGAGACTATCAGTGGAGACTATCAGTGGAGATTAGCAGTGGAGACTATCAGTGGAGATTAGCAGTGGAGACTATCAGTGGAGACTATCAGTGGAGACTATCAGTGGAGACTATCAGTGGAGACTATCAGTGGAGATTAGCAGTGGAGACTATCAGTGGAGACTATCAGTGGAGACTATCAGTGGAGACTATCAGTGGAGACTATCAGTGGAGACTATCAGTGGAGACTATCAGTGGAGACTATCAGTGGAGACTATCAGTGGAGACTATCAGTGGAGACTATCAGTGGAGACTATCAATAGAGACTAGTAGTGGAGACTATCAGTGGAGACTATCAGTGGAGACTATCAGTGGAGACTATCAGTGGAGACTATCAGTGGAGACTATCAGTGGAGACTATCAGTGGAGACTATCAGTGGAGACTATCAGTGGAGACTATCAGTGGAGACTATCAGTGGAGACTATCAGTGGAGATTAGCAGTGGAGACTATCAGTGGAGATTAGCAGTGGAGACTATCAGTGGAGACTATCAGTGGAGATTAGCAGTGGAGACTATCAGTGGAGACTATCAGTGGAGACTATCAGTGGAGACTATCAGTGGAGACTATCAGTGGAGACTATCAGTGGAGACTATCAGTAGAGATTAGCAGTGGAGACTATCAGTGGAGACTATCAGTGGAGACTATCAGTGGAGACTATCAGTAGAGATTAGCAGTGGAGACTATCAGTGGAGACTATCAGTGGAGACTATCAGTGGAGACTATCAGTGGAGACTATCAGTGGAGACTATCAGTGGAGACTATCAGTGGAGACTATCAGTGGAGACTATCAGTGGAGATTAGCAGTGGAGACTATCAGTGGAGACTATCAGTGGAGACTATCAGTGGAGATTAGCAGTGGAGACTATCAATAGAGACTAGTAGTGGAGACTATCAGTGGAGACTATCAGTGGAGACTATCAGTGGAGATTAGCAGTGGAGACTATCAGTGGAGACTATCAGTGGAGATTAGCAGTGGAGACTATCAGTGGAGACTATCAGTGGAGACTATCAATAGAGACTAGTAGTGGAGACTATCAGTGGAGACTATCAGTGGAGACTATCAGTGGAGATTAGCAGTGGAGACTATCAGTGGAGACTATCAGTGGAGACTATCAGTGGAGACTATCAGTGGAGACTATCAGTGGAGACTATCAGTGGAGACTATCAGTGGAGATTAGCAGTGGAGATTAGCAGTGGAGACTATCAGTGGAGACTATCAGTGGAGACTATCAGTGGAGACTATCAGTGGAGACTATCAGTGGAGACTATCAGTGGAGACTATCAGTGGAGACTATCAGTGGAGACTATCAGTGGAGACTATCAGTGGAGATTAGCAGTGGAGACTATCAGTGGAGACTATCAGTGGAGACTATCAGTGGAGACTATCAGTGGAGACTATCAGTGGAGACTATCAGTGGAGACTATCAGTGGAGATTAGCAGTGGAGACTATCAGTGGAGATTAGCAGTGGAGACTATCAGTGGAGACTATCAGTGGAGACTATCAGTGGAGATTAGCAGTGGAGACTAGTAGTGGAGACTATCAGTGGAGATTAGCAGTGGAGACTATCAGTGGAGATTAGCAGTGGAGACTATCAGTGGAGACTATCAGTGGAGACTATCAGTAGAGATTAGCAGTGGAGACTATCAGTGGAGACTATCAGTGGAGACTATCAGTGGAGACTATCAGTAGAGATTAGCAGTGGAGACTATCAGTGGAGACTATCAGTGGAGACTATCAGTGGAGACTATCAGTGGAGACTATCAGTGGAGACTATCAGTGGAGACTATCAGTGGAGACTATCAGTGGAGACTATCAATAGAGACTAGTAGTGGAGACTATCAGTGGAGACTATCAGTGGAGACTATCAGTGGAGATTAGCAGTGGAGACTAGTAGTGGAGATTAGCAGTGGAGACTATCAATAGAGACTAGTAGTGGAGACTATCAGTGGAGACTATCAATAGAGACTAGTAGTGGAGACTATCAGTGGAGACTATCAGTGGAGACTATCAGTGGAGATTAGCAGTGGAGACTATCAATAGAGACTAGTAGTGGAGACTAGCGGTGGAGATTAGCAGTGTTGGGTTTGAAAACTATGAGAACATTGCAGATGACAGCTGGACCTTGGGAAGTCTATAGCCTGCTAGCACTGTCTTCTTTGTTGTATAATAAATCTGCTAGTCCGGACCTGGTTGTTGCATAAGAAATCTGCTATTCATGACCTGGTTGTTGTATCAAACAAACAAACAAACAAACAAACAAACTTTATTTTCAAAGGGTTAAGAATTGGGCACGCAGGCCCGTCTAACATTCTGCCCTTCTATCACTCTCTTCCATACATTATTTCATTCACACATCATGCAAGGCTAACAGAGAACAGCAACAATATAAAACTTGTGCATTATAAAAGCATTGGCAAAATGCGAACATCAAAACTACACGACACAGTAACATTAGATAATGGTCAGACACTTATTAGCCATGTGGAATATACTGGCCTACCAAAAGGGGACTGGCTGTTATACTAGGGTTTTGTTATTATTATTATTATCACTATTATTATGGGGGAAGGTAATCCGTACTGAGATAGTGTTCGAGTAATTTGCGATTATATGAATAAGGATTGGTGATGTCTTTTATTTCTTGTGGAAGATTGTTCCACAGCTGAGCTGCAGAGTACGTTAAGCTTGTTTTGTATAAGTCAATCCTAGGCTTCGGAATGTGTAATATATTTAAACGTTTACTGTGTCTAGCATTATATTTAAACAATGGCCAAAGGTAATTTGGGGCATTCCGATGCAAGATTTTGTGAATTAGTTTAGCTTTATTGAAAAGCAGGCGTTTGCGGAGTGGTAGTAACTGAAGGCGTTTATACAGGCTGGGATTGTCAGATAAATGTTTGCTATAAATTAGACTCATGGCCCGTTTCTGGAGTGAGTAAAGTCGCTTGGTGTTTGAATTAGAACAACCGTCCCAGATTGTAGAGCAGTAGTCAAAGTGTGTCTGAATATGAGAAGTATAGAATAGTTTCCTTGTGTCCTCATCAAGGAAGTTTTTAATTTTGGCGAGTTGGTAGACTTTTTTCGCTGTTTGTTTAATGAGCGCTTGAACGTGGGAATTAAAGGTTAGGTTTCTATCAATGATTAGGCCTAATGTTTTGTGCTCAATTACACTTTCTACTGGCATGTTATCGATGTGAAGTTGAAGTGATGTGTGTGAGCTTAGAGTTTGAAGTCTTTGTCTGGTTGTTAATAACATTGATTTTGTTTTAGTGATATTAATTTGCATACGGTTTGAATAGCTCCACCTAACTACATTATTTAATTCTTGTTGTAAAGACGACTCCAGTAAAATACAGTTTTCAGCGTTTGTGTACACTGTACAGTCGTCTGCAAATAGATCGCAGGACGATGAAAGATGCAAAGGTAGATCGTTAATATATATGGCAAATAATAGAGGGCCAAGAATAGAGCCTTGTGGTACTCCAATATTGAATGTAGTGGTTTGAGACAGCGATTTATTATGTGATACTACTTGCTTTCTGTCCGATAGAAAAGATGATATTAGAGTGACTACATTAGGACCAATTTTCATTGTCTCAAGTTTCTTAATTAAAATAACATGGTCTATCATATCAAATGCTTTCTTGAAATCAATAAACACAGTTCCACATAGACTGTTGTTGTTTATACTCTCGTGCCAATTTTCTATCATGTTTGTTAGGGCCGTATGGCAAGAATACTTTGGTCGAAATCCTGATTGGCTGTCAACAATAAGCTTGTTGCGAACTAAATACTGTAATGTTACTTTATGGATGTGTTTTTCTAGTTGCTTAGATAGTGATGATAGTAAAGAAATGGGTCTGTAATTGTTCGGGAGACCATTGTCCAATGAACCAGATTTAAGAAGAGGGTACACTTTAGCGATTTTGAGAGCTGATGGAAAGTGGCCTTTGGTGAGACACTGATTATATACATAGGTTAGTGATCTACTAGCAATCTACTAGCAATCTACTAGCCAGACTTCTTCGGGCAGACAGACATCCAGGAAACTATTGCACAGTGGCGTGTTGTATCACAACCAAGACGTCAGAGGCTTCAGGGACAGTGCTGTAGAAGCCCTGGTCCCAGCTCCATGGCACACCTCCGACTCTGAAACCGCACTGTCAGTGATAGAGGGACTTATGGTCCTCGCGGGAAACCATGATCAATACTACCATCATTATCACAAGCAAAAAAAAAAAAAAAAACAAAGAAAAAACCCACACGACGACGACGACAACAACAACAACAACAACAACAACAACAACAACAACAACAACAACAACAACAACAACAACAACAACAACAACAACAACAACAACAACAACAACAACAACAACAACAACAACAACAAGATATACAGGCCAGCCACGACAGTTGTCCCACCTGTTGGATGTTGGTGATCTTCTCGATGTCGCTGACGGTCAGCGCTTTGTTGCCCGCTCTGCTCATGTTGCTGCTGTCACTGGACCGATCTACAGTCTCTGCAAGTGGAAAACGTGACATCAACGATAAACATGACATCAACGATAAACGTGACATCAACGATAGATGTATCTCAACTATAAATGTCACATCATCGGCAAACGTGACACCATCTACAAATACGACACCACAAACAAACGTGACAGCAATTATAACCATGCCATCGCTGATAAATATGACATTTACTATTGACGTGACAATATTGATAAACGTGACCACTATAAACGTGACAGGAATGATGAGCTGACATCCAAGATAAGCGTGACAGAAAATACAGACGTGAGGGAAACAGGTAATCGTGACAGAAATCATATACGTGACAGAAAAACAAACATAAACTTATAAAGAAAAACAATAAAAATTATATAAACAATAAACGTGACGTAATACAAAAGTGTCAGAAAAGATTACTGTAGTAATCCTTAGAGAAAGTAATGATTTAAAATCATTAAGAAATCACACATATTAGGTATGAAATGAAATGCCCAATTCCTCCCTGAATCAAGAAAGTAGCGACAGAACGCTGCAAATGACCGTTAGACGAATCAAAATCAAGGGGACTTGGGCGCGTTCTAACATTGCACTGGTCATTGCTCGAGTGTCTGCACTCCCTATCTGTGTGACCCCGGAATATGTTGGCAGCGCTGTTGTGTTGAGTGGGCAGCATTGCTGTGTTAAGTGGACCGTGCTGTTATGTTCAGTGGACAGATGTGTCTGATTCTGATGCAAACGGTGTGCGATGCCCCACTTCTACATCAGTATGTAACGATAATTATGGCCTCGTAATCTCACTGTAGAACCAGTAAGGTAGAAGAAGAAAGGCCACGGAAGACTGTAGGGTACCTCGACACTTCAGGGTAGAAGAAGAAAGGCCACGGAAAACTGTAGGGTACATCCACAGCCGGTGGTAGAAGAAGAACGGCATATTAAGACTACAAGGCACCTCAGCACGGAACGGAACAGGACAAATTGTCATTGATCATATTTTACTATGAATGAATGAGAATGAATGAACAGTTAAAGAAAATATGAAAAAATGAATTACCAAATGAAAATGAGCATCGATGATATCTGACAATGATGCCTGGCCGCCCACACTGGAACGGACAAACATGACATCACATTTTGTATACAACCATGTCAAAAAATGTGTCATCTGAATCTATTGGAGAGGATGGCAAGTTAAGTGTCCGCATTCAGGTTTTGTGGTTGAGCGACGCCTGCAGCAAACTGAATGTGATGTGATAAAGAAATGGTAAATATTTGAGGTAGCCGTTAATGTCGCCCCGAGTTTCCGCTCCATCTATTCAAAGATCGTCTCTCGAGTGTTTCATGTTTACACATGGAATGTATAGTGTGTGGCCGTCGTATTGACATTAAGGATGCACGCATTCAGCAGTGATTGGGGGAGTGTACTCCACGATCAAAGAGCAAATATAACCGCGGTTACACCACTAAGATCGGTTGTTCTCTAAAGATCATAGAGCAAATATATCCGTGACTTCGCCGGTAAGGCCAGGTGTACTCTAACGATGATAGAACAAATATATCCTTGACTTCGCCTGTAAGGCCAGGTGTACTCTAACGATCATAGAACAAATATATCTTTGACTTCGCCTGTAAGGCCAGGTGTACTCTAACGATCATAGAACAAATATATCCGTGACTTCGCCAGTAAGGCCAGGTGTACTCTAACGATCATAGAACAAATATATCCTTGACTTCGCCTGTAAGGCCAGGTGTACTCTATCATAGAACAAATATATCCGTGACTTCTCCAGTAAGGTCAGGTGTACTCTAACGATCATAGAACAAATATATCCTTGACTTCGCCTGTAAGGCCAGGTGTACTCTAACGATCATAGAACAAATATATACGTGACTTCGCCAGTAAGGCCAGGTGTACTCTAACGATCATAGAACAAATATATCCGTGACTTCGCCTGTAAGGCCAGGTGTACTCTAACGATCTTAGAACAAACATATCCGTGACTTCGCCTGTAAGGCCAAGTGTACTCTAACGATCATAGAACAAATATATCCGTGACTTCGCCAGTAAGGCCAGGTGTACTCTAACGATCATAGAACAAATATATCCGTGACTTCGCCTGTAAGGCCAGGTGTGCTCTAACGATCATAGAACAAATATATCCGTGACTTCGCCAGTAAGGCCAGGTGTACTCTAACGATCATAGAACAAATATATCCGTGACTTCGCCTGTAAGGCCAGGTGTACTCTAACGATCATAGAACAAATATATCCGTGACTTCGCCTGTAAGGCCAGGTGTACTCTAACGATCATAGAACAAATATATCCGTGACTTCGCCAGTAAGGCCAGGTGTACTCTAACGATCGTAGAGCAATTATATCCGTGACTTCGCCTGTAAGGCCAGGTGTACTCTAACGATCATAGAACAAATATATCCGTGACTTCCTGTAAGGCCAGGTGTACTCTAACGATCATAGAACAAATATATCCGTGACTTCGCCAGTAAGGCCAGGTGTACTCTAACGATCATAGAACAAATATATCCGTGACTTCGCCAGTAAGGCCAGGTGTACTCTAACGATCATAGAACAAATATATCCGTGACTTCGCCTGTAAGGCCAGGTGTACTCTAACTATCAGAGAACAAATATATCCGTGACTTCGCCAGTAAGGCCAGGTGTACTCTAACGATCGTAGAGCAATTATATCCGTGACTTCGCCTGTAAGGCCAGGTGTACTCTAACGATCATAGAACAAATATATCCGTGACTTCCTGTAAGGCCAGGTGTACTCTAACGATCATAGAACAAATATATCCGTGACTTCGCCAGTAAGGCCAGGTGTACTCTAACGATCATAGAACAAATATATCCGTGACTTCGCCAGTAAGGCCAGGTGTACTCTAACGATCATAGAACAAATATATCCGTGACTTCGCCTGTAAGGCCAGGTGTACTCTAACTATCAGAGAACAAATATATCCGTGACTTCGCCAGTAAGGCCAGGTGTACTCTAACTATCATAGAACAAATATATCCGTGACTTCGCCAGTAAGGCCAGGTGTACTCTAACGATCGTAGAGCAATTATATCCGTGACTTCGCCTGTAAGGCCAGGTGTACTCTAACGATCATCGAACAAATATATCCGTGACTTCGCCTGTAAGGCCAGGTGTACTCTAACGATCATAGAACAAATATATCCGTGACTTCGCCAGTAAGGCCAGGTGTACTCTAACGATCATAGAACAAATATATCCGTGACTTCGCCAGTAAGGCCAGGTGTACTCTAACGATCATAGAACAAATATATCCGTGACTTCGCCAGTAAGGCTAGGTGTACTCTAACGATCATAGAACAAATATATTCGTGACTTCGCCAGTAAGGCCAGGTGTACTCTAACGATCATAGAACAAATATATCCGTGACTTCAACAGTAAGGCCAGGTGTACTCTAACGATCATAGAACAAATATATCCTTGACTTCTCCACTAAGTTCCGCTGTTCTCTACTGAAAGTAGAGCAAATATATCCGTGACTGCGCCGCTAAGTTCTCTAACTATCAGAGACATTATTACACCAGACAAGACTATCGGAGACATTATTACACCAGACAAGACTATCAGAGACATTATTACACCAGACAAGACAATCAGAGACATTATTACACCAGACAAGACAATCAGAGACATTATTACACCAGACAAGACAATCAGAGACATTATTACACCAGACAAGACTATCAGAGACATTATTACACCAGACAAGACTATCAGAGACATTATTACACCAGACAAGACTATCAGAGACATTATTACACCAGACAAGACTATCAGAGACATTATTACACCAGACAAGACTATCAGAGACATTATTACACCAGACAAGACTATCAGAGACATTATTACACCAGACAAGACAATCAGAGACATTATTACACCAGACAAGACAATCAGAGACATTATTACACCAGACAAGACTATCAGAGACATTATTACACCAGACAAGACAATCAGAGACATTATTACACCAGACAAGACTATCAGAGACATTATTACACCAGACAAGACAATCAGAGACATTATTAAACCAGACAAGACTATCAGAGACATTATTACACCAGACAAGACTATCAGAGACATTATTACACCAGACAAGACTATCAGAGACATTATTACACCAGACAAGACAATCAGAGACATTATTACACCAGACAAGACAATCAGAGACATTATTACACCAGACAAGACAATCAGAGACATTATTACACCAGACAAGACTATCAGAGACATTATTACACCAGACAAGACTATCAGAGACATTATTACACCAGACAAGACTATCAGAGACATTATTACACCAGACAAGACAATCAGAGACATTATTACACCAGACAAGACAATCAGAGACATTATTACACCAGACAAGACAATCAGAGACATTATTACACCAGACAAGACAATCAGAGACATTATTACACCAGACAAGACTATCAGAGACATTATTACACCAGACAAGACAATCAGAGACATTATTACACCAGACAAGACAATCAGAGACATTATTACACCAGACAAGACAATCAGAGACATTATTACACCAGACAAGACTATCAGAGACATTATTACACCAGACAAGACAATCACAGACATTATTACACCAGACAAGACTATCAGAGACATTATTACACCAGACAAGACTATCAGAGACATTATTACACCAGACAAGACTATCAGAGACATTATTACACCAGACAAGACAATCAGAGACATTATTACACCAGACAAGACAATCAGAGACATTATTACACCAGACAAGACAATCAGAGACATTATTACACCAGACAAGACAATCAGAGACATTATTACACCAGACAAGACTATCAGAGACATTATTACACCAGACAAGACTATCAGAGACATTATTACACCAGACAAGACTATCAGAGACATTATTACACCAGACAAGACAATCAGAGACATTATTACACCAGACAAGACAATCAGAGACATTATTACACCAGACAAGACAATCAGAGACATTATTACACCAGACAAGACAATCAGAGACATTATTACACCAGACAAGACAATCAGAGACATTATTACACCAGACAAGACAATCAGAGACATTATTACACCAGACAAGACAATCAGAGACATTATTACACCAGACAAGACAATCAGAGACATTATTACACCAGACAAGACAATCAGAGACATTATTACACCAGACAAGACTATCAGAGACATTATTACACCAGACAAGACTATCAGAGACATTATTACACCAGACAAGACAATCAGAGACATTATTACACCAGACAAGACAATCAGAGACATTATTACACCAGACAAGACTATCAGAGACATTATTACACCAGACAAGACAATCAGAGACATTATTACACCAGACAAGACAATCAGAGACATTATTACACCAGACAAGACAATCAGAGACATTATTACACCAGACAAGACAATCAGAGACATTATTACACCAGACAAGACTATCAGAGACATTATTACACCAGACAAGACTATCAGAGACATTATTACACCAGACAAGACTATCAGAGACATTATTACACCAGACAAGACAATCAGAGACATTATTACACCAGACAAGACAATCAGAGACATTATTACACCAGACAAGACAATCAGAGACATTATTACACCAGACAAGACAATCAGAGACATTATTACACCAGACAAGACAATCAGAGACATTATTACACCAGACAAGACTATCAGAGACATTATTACACCAGACAAGACTATCAGAGACATTATTACACCAGACAAGACTATCAGAGACATTATTACACCAGACAAGACTATCAGAGACATTATTACACCAGACAAGACTATCAGAGACATTATTACACCAGACAAGACAATCAGAGACATTATTACACCAGACAAGACAATCAGAGACATTATTACACCAGACAAGACAATCAGAGACATTATTACACCAGACAAGACTATCAGAGACATTATTACACCAGACAAGACTATCAGAGACATTATTACACCAGACAAGACAATCAGAGACATTATTACACCAGACAAGACAATCAGAGACATTATTACACCAGACAAGACAATCAGAGACATTATTACACCAGACAAGACAATCAGAGACATTATTACACCAGACAAGACTATCAGAGACATTATTACACCAGACAAGACAATCAGAGACATTATTACACCAGACAAGACAATCAGAGACATTATTACACCAGACAAGACTATCAGAGACATTATTACACCAGACAAGACAATCAGAGACATTATTACACCAGACAAGACAATCAGAGACATTATTACACCAGACATTACTACCAGTGGTATGATTACTATAGATAATACGAGGGTAAGTTAATAAGTAAGTCACAAATGGCTGTAGAATAGGTACCAGGTCCAGGGCCCAGGTGACCACAACTTGACCTGAGGTCCCAGGTGACCACAACTTGACCTGAGGTCCCAGGTGACCACAACTTGACCTGAGGTCCCAGGTGACCACAACTTGACCTGAGGTCCCAGGTGACCACAAAATAAAATAGGTACTAGGAAACGTCTTGGAAAGTAAAGGCAACTGGTGCCACAGTGACCACATTAGCCATCCAGTGGCGGTTGGTCCATACAAGATAGGTCTAGCATCATATACCGGATACGCCTTTAGGCTTGTAAAAGGGTCCTTGACCTTTCATATACAAGTCAATACAAGCAAGTAGAGATGGGCACGGAGCTGGCATGGCAATGGTTCGAGTACTGCGGTGTCAGATCTTGACTCAGCTTCACTCTGGTGGGGGTATGACTAGACGAGACATAACTAGACGAGACATGACTAGACGAGACATGACTAGACGAGACATGACTAGACGAGACATGACTAGACGAGACATGACTAGACGAGACATGACTAGATGAGACATGACTAGACGAGACATGACTAGACGAGACATGACTAGATGAGACATGACTAGACGAGACATGACTAGACGAGACATGACTAGACGAGACATGACTAGACGAGACATGACTAGACGAGACATAACTACACGAGACATGACTAGACGAGACATGACTAGACGAGACATGACTAGACGAGACATGACTAGACGAGACATGACTAGACGAGACATGACTAGACGAGACATGACTAGACGAGACATGACTAGACGAGACATGACTAGACGAGACATAACTACACGAGACATGACTAGACGAGACATGATTAGACTCAGCTCCACTCTAGTCGGGACATGACTAGACGAGAAATTATGGGCTGTAACTAAGTCCTCCGTGGCGAAGGAGTTATCGGCGCAATTCGTAATCCCGCATACCGCGTTCGAAGCACAGCTGTGGGCGACGCCTTATACAAAGGTATAAGTGCCGGTCGTTTAGAAAGCAATGGAAAACTACTAAATGTAAATTTGCCAAGAGATCACTAAGGCCAAAAAAAAAAAAAAATGGGGTTGATTGCGGCGTCATGTAAAGGATATGCAACTAACTAACATTATAGTCTCATAGCTGCCTGCAAGAGGTCTGGGGTTGGGGACATGATAGATTGGGGGATCCGTTCTCTACCAGCAGTAAGTGCGGTCTGGAAATACTGAAAACTATGTATTTTGTAAGTGCGGTCTGGAAATACTGAAAACTATGTATTTTGTAAGTGCGGTCTGGAAATACTGAAAACTATGTATTTTGTAAGTGCGGTCTGGAAATACTGAAAACTATGTATTTTGTAAGTGCGGTCTGGAAATACTGAAAGCTATGTATTTTGTAAGTGCGGTCTGGAAATACTGAAAGCTATGTATTTTGTAAGTGCGGTCTGGAAATATTGAAAGCTATGTATTTTTGTAAGTGCGGTATGGAAATATTGAAAGCTATGTATTATGTAAGTGCGGTATGGAAAAACTGAAAGCTATGTATTTTGTAAGTGTGGTCTGGAAATACTGAAAGCTATGTATTTTGTAAGTGCGGTCTGGAAATACTGAAAGCTATGTATTTTGTAAGTGCGGTCTGGAAATACTGAAAGCTATGTATTTTGTAAGTGCGGTCTGGAAATACTGAAAGTTATGTATTTTGTAAGTGTGGTCTGGAAATACTGAAAGCTATGTATGTTGTAAGCAAGGTCTGGAAATACTGAAAGTTATGTATTTTGTAAGTGTGGTCTGGAAATACTGAAAGCTATGTATGTTGTAAGCAAGGTCTTGAAATACTGAAAGCTATGTATGTTGTAAGCAAGGTCTGGAAATAATGAAAGCTATGTATGTGTAAGTAAGGTCTGGAAATACTGAAAGTTATGTATTTTGTAAGTGATGACTGGAAATACTGAAAGCTATGTATTATAGATGTAATCAATGACACTCGTGAAGAATCCACAAAATAATAACAAAATAATCACTTGCTTTTACAAAGTTGGAGACGGGTACTGACCCCGCTGAGATATTCCACGAAAGAGAACAATGAACTATATCTGAATGCACAACTGAACTGAACAAAACTAACTACCTTGTCTGCGGTACTCGTCTGCAAGCTGAACAAATTGGCGCGAAGATTTGACCTGTTTGTCTTTGACAACTTGCTCCAAGTCGAAATCACACACGTTCTGTAACTGCTCACGGAGCACCAGATCTGCCAGAGTCTCAAACTGTCCACACGCCCCTTCCATGTGGAACCAGTTGTGGGAATAATGGCGGAGTCTGTCCCTAAACTGTGTGAAGGTCTCTCCCGGCCTTCGTCTGGAACTTCTGAACAATTTCTGGAACATGTCCGCTGTTGTATGCTCTTGGGACGGACCCAGAGCGCGCACATAGTTGTCCAGCTGGCAGCAACAACACATTTCTACTCCGTGGGATCTATGTTTCAGCACTGAAATACTTGGTACGTTGTTGTTAAGTTCTGGTGCCATCCTATCTATATACAATTCATAATTCGTGTAGTAGTAGTAGTAGTAGCAAGAGGATGAGGAGGAGGAGGAGGTGGTGGAGGAGGAGGAGGAGGAGGAGGTGGTGGAGGAGGAGGAGGAGCAGCAGCACCAGGAGCAGCAGCAGCAATAATAATAATAATAACAACAATAGTAGTAGTAGTAGTAGTAGTAGCAGTAGTAGTAGTAGTAGTAGTAGTAGTAGTAGTAGTAGTAGTAGTAGTAGTAGTAGTAGTAGTAGTAGTAGTAGTAGTAGTAGTAGTAGTAGTAGTAGTAGTAGTAGTAGTAGTAGTAGTAGTAGTAGGCAAAAGCAGGATATGGAATGAGAATTTCTGTCGATGAAAGAACGATTTATTTACTTATTGAAGCACTAGAGGCAAAGCACGGTTCAGTGTGCAGAGAAAACATGAGGAGAATCTATTTCTGTGGCAGAATTGAAACAATCAAACACCGCCTGCTAACTGTTGAGAACAAAGCACCGACTGTCTGTGTTTGATGTTACTTATCATTTAAATATTCTTGCCACAGACCTGGCCGCGCAATCTGAGGCACAAACAACGCTTTCTGGGTGTTTAACTGCATTCCTACACTAGAGGCGGGCTGTTAGGGGCGGGCTGTTAGGGGCGGGTTGTCACGGTTCACTTCAGCCCGGTTTGATGTTGTCACCACTGTCCTGTCTGTTGACTTGTTTCAAACTCTGGTCCTGTTCTACGAGCCAAAAAAAAACCAAAAAAACACCGACAGCAATAGAGGTCAGTTTCACAACAATGACAACCACAAGTGGCTCTCTTCTAGAGGCAGCAGCAGCAACGCCGAGAGTACAAGCCTTTGTATGGCGTTAGACATCGGCAATGTGGAACTGACATGATACTTTATCATATTCATGGCTTATGAATATGGAGGACCAACAAAATAGTGTCAGCCCAGGATGTTCCACAGACTAGTGTCTGCCCAGGATGTTCCACAGTCTAGTGTCTGCCCAGGATGTCCCACAGATTAGTGTATGCCCAGAATGTTCCACAGACTAGTGTCTGCCCAGGATGTCCCACAGACTAGTGTCTGCCAAGAATGTCCCACAGATTAGTGTATGCCCAGAATGTCCCACAGACTAGTGTCTGCCCAGGATGTCCCACAGACTAGTGTCTGCAAAGAATGTGCCACAGACTAGTGTCTGCCCAAGATGCCCCACAGACTAGTGCCTGCCCAGGATGTTCCACAGACTAGTGTCTGCCCAGGATGTTCCTCAGACTAGTGTTTGCCCAGGATGTTCCACAGACTAGTGTCTGCCTAGGATGTCCCACAGACTAGTGTCTGCCAAGGATGTCCCACAGACTAGTGTCTGCCCAGGATGTCCCACAGACTAGTGCCTGTCCTTGATGTTCCACAGACTAGTGTCTGCCCAGGATGTTCCTCAGACTAGTGTTTGCCCAGGATGTCCCAAAGACTAGTGTCTGCCCAGGATGTTTCACAGGCTAGTGTCTGCCCAGGATGTCCCACAGACTAGTGTCTGCCCAGGATGTCCCACAGACTAGTGTCTGCCCAGGATGTCCCACAGACTAGTGTCTGCCCAGGATGTCCCACAGACTAGTGTCTGACCAGGATGTTCCACAGACTAGTGTCTGCCCAGGATGTCCCACAGACTAGTGTTTGCCCAGGATGTTAACATGGAGGTGAATGAAGGTCATGGTCAGTCCAAAACCTGACACTTACACGTCCCATCTCGAGCTGCCAATTATCCGGGTCAAGGCTGTCTCTAGGAGATGTCTACCAACAGCCAGAACAAGGACCTATTATTCCCTGGGGACTTCTAAGGATCACGGTGAGCACCACTGCGGTTAGCTGGCTAGCGGTGGTTTACCAGTTCTCGGTAACGTTTCTTTACATCAATGATTTGTGTGTGTCTGTTGGGAAGGCGGGGGAGACTCTGTGTGGGCAGTGTTGTGTCTGTTGGGATGGCCGGAGAAGATTGTGTGGGCAGTGTTGTGTCTGTTGGGAATGGCCGCTCCGTGACGAAAGTGTTAGGACGCAGTCCGTAATTTCGCATACCGCCTTCTAAACACAGCAGCGGGAGATTTAGCAGCGTTATGTTTTGTTTAAAAAAAAAAAAAAAATGAAAATGGCATGAATGCCGGTCGTTCAGAAAGCAATGGCAAACAACCGAACGTAAACTTGCCAACAAATCACGAACAGCCAAAAAATGCTGGGGTTGACTGCGACATCCTGTACACGATATGCAACAAACTAATTGTTACAATCAATGACGCAGTTGATCAATTAACCAAATCAATTGCTCAGTGAATCAATTCACGGATTTAATCCAATCAACTAATAAATAAATCAGTCACATCAAGAGCCCACCAATCAATCACGGACGTCTGTGTACCAACTGTGACGAGTGTGTACCAACTGTGACGTGTGTGTACCAGCTGTGACGTGTGTGTACCAGCTGTAACGTGTGTGTACCAGCTGTGACGTGTGTGTACCAGCTGTGACGTGTGTGTGAGTGTACCAGCTGTGACGTGTGTGTACCAGCTGTGAGGCGTGTGTGTGTGCCAGCTGTGACGTGCGTGTACCAGCTGTGACGTGTGTGTACCAACTGTGACGAGTGTGTACCAGCTGTGACGTGTGTGTACCAGCTGTGAGGTGTGTGAGTACCAGCTGCGACGTGCATGTGCCAGCTGTGACGTGTGTGTACCAGCTGTGAGGTGCGTGTTCCAGCTGTGACGTGTGTGTACCAGCTGTGACGTGTGTGTGTTCCAACTGTGATGTGCGTGTACCAGCTGTGACGTGTGTGTACCAACTGTGACGTGTGTGTACCAGCTGTGACGTGTGTGTACCAGCTGTAACGTGTGTGTACCAGCTGTGACGTGTGTGTACCAGCTGTGACGTGTGTGTGAGTGTACCAGCTGTGACGTGTGTGTACCAGCTGTGAGGCGTGTGTGTGTGCCAGCTGTGACGTGCGTGTACCAGCTGTGACGTGTGTGTACCAACTGTGACGAGTGTGTACCAGCTGTGACGTGTGTGTACCAGCTGTGAGGTGTGTGAGTACCAGCTGCGACGTGCATGTGCCAGCTGTGACGTGTGTGTACCAGCTGTGAGGTGCGTGTTCTAGCTGTGACGTGTGTGTACCAGCTGTGACGTGTGTGTGTTCCAACTGTGATGTGCGTGTACCAGCTGTGACGTGTGTGTACCAGCTGTGACGTGTGTGTACCAGCTGTGACGTGTGTGTGTGTCAACTGTGACGTGTGTGTGTGCCAACCGTGACGTGTGCGTGTTCCAACTGTGACGTGTGTGTACCAGCTGTGACGTGTGTGTACCAGCTGTGACGTGTGTGTACCAGCTGTGAGGTGTGTGTGTACCAGCTGTGACGTGCGTGTTCGAGTTGTGATGTGTGTGTACCAGCTGTGACGTGTGTGTACCAGCTGTGACGTCAGTTATCAGTTATCAGTTGGGGTATCTTCATTGCAATTGGGGTATCTTCATTGCACTCCGGACATGTCCATAGGTGCTCAGATCCTCCCCCCAGCATATGCATCAGCGTCCGGTGGCTAATAGTGCCAGTTCTGTGTTGGTTGACGAGGCGCTTTGTTTTCCCGATGTACCTCTCGCGTCTGGCCGTGCCGATTCTTACTTCCAAGTCTTTCATCCTGGACAGCGATGTGGAATCACTGACGTCAAAGTCCTCTATTCTCGCCATATCTTTGAGGACGTTAATAACATCGGCACGATCCATAAGCTGGCCATCTACAGGGGGTGCAGAGCCAGCCAGCTTATAAGCTCGTTCATTTCCCTCGACTCCCGCATATCCCGGGACGAAGATGAAGGTGACTTTACGGACAACAGACTTCCGCAACGACTCAGTCCACTGTCTACGTATAGATCCAGCTTCGACCTTCTGAATCATGCTCATTGAATCACTTAGTACACACACGTTGGTATAATGCTGTGATTCCAGCCATATGAAAGCCTGTGTAACTGCCATCACCTCCATCGTCATGCTGCTCGTGGTCATAGAGTGGGCACCACTGGATTCTTGAACCGTTCGGCCCGCTGAACGGGCTGTAAATGCCCACGCACTTCTCTGCTGCTTTACAACAGATCCATCTGTATAGATGAGCACTTCGGGGCTATCTGAGTGCTCATAGATGAGCGCGTTAACCTCAGCATTGACAGCGGCAGGGTTCTGCTCTCTGCACCGTCTGTCGAGTGTGATGATAATGCAGAAGAAAGTGCACTTAAAAGCTGGAGGCACCGGCACCCATTCCTTGCCGGGGTTGATACTGGTAAGACTGCAGACCTGTCTGACGACATCTTCTGCCCGACCCATCCATGATTTGCCCCTCTTTAGCCTGTCACCCTTTTCTCTGAATATAGCGTCATGCAGAGGGTGCTGCTCATCTGCACTTATTTTTAAGTATGCACGAGCTCTCCAGATCTTGATCCTGTGTTCCATTGTCGGGAAGTCAAGGAGGTATCTCATTGCTACACAGCTGGTGTCTCTCGTGCAGCCCAAAATGATGCGCATTGCTTCGTTTTGTTACGTGTGTGTACCAACTGTGACGTGTGTGTACCAGCTGTGACGTGTGTGTACCAGCTGTGACGTGTGTGTACCAACTGTGACGTGTGTACCAGCTGTGACGCGTGTGTGTACCAGCTGTGACAGCCGTCTTAAGTTGTACACAAGGGACACAACCACATATTCTCTTCGTGATTTTGATACAAGGGACAAAACTGCTTCCCCTTTTTATCTCATCTGTCATCTCATCTTTTCACACAGAAAAGTTACATTAAAGAGTCACACAGAAGAGTCACACTGAAGCGTCACATAGAAAAGTTACATTGAAGAGTCACATAGAAAAGTTACATTGAAGAGTCACACAGAAAAGTTACATTGAAGGGCCACACACAAAAGTTACATTGAAGAGTCACATAGAAAGGTTACATTGAAGAGTCACACAGAAGAGTTACACAGAAGAGCTACACAGAAGAGTTCCGTTAAAGGGTTTCTGAAATTCTTCCGGCATTTTGCAAGCCGGCTGGACGCTATGGCTCACTGACAGCCATGTTCCGAGATTGATTGAATAGAGTATTGACGTGGTCATGCGACGACTACATGGTCCAACCTGAAAGTGGACATCTAACACGTGACTAGGGTTAAAGACTGAGATTTGCTGACTGATTGCTGGGATATTTAGACAGTTGACCAGCCGCGTCCAGAACCAGAGCACACCTCCTGGTGACAAGTGTGGCACTTGCAGCCGGAAGTGACCAGAACCAGGCAGAAAACTGGGAAGTTAAGTGGGCAAACTAGGGCCCACATGCCAGCCAGTGATCGTATACAGCACGCCTAGTGCCATGATTACATTCATACTTTGTGTTACATTCTACTTGTGTTACATTCCACTTATGTTAAATTATACCTGTGTTACGTTCTACTTGTGTTACATTATACATGTGTTACATTATATCTGTGTTACATTATACCTGTGTTACATTATATCTGTGTTACATTCTACCTATGTTACATTATACCCGTGTTACATTATACTTGAGTTACATTCTACCTATGTTACATTATACCTGTGTTACATTATACTTGAGTTACATTCTACCTATGTTACATTATATCTGTGTTACATTCTACCTATGTTACATTATACCTGTGTTACATTATATCTGTGTTACATTCTACCTGTGTTACATTATACATGTGTTACATTATATCTGTGTTACATTCTACCTGTGTTACATTATACCTGTGTTACATTATATCTGTGTTACATTCTACCTATGTTACATTATACATGTGTTACATTATATCTGTGTTACATTCTACCTGTGTTACATTATACCTGTGTTACATTCTACCTATGTTACATTATACCCGTGTTACATTATACTTGAGTTACATTCTACCTATGTTACATTATACCTGTGTTACATTATACTTGAGTTACATTCTACCTATGTTACATTATATCTGTGTTACATTCTACCTATGTTACATTATACCTGTGTTACATTATATCTGTGTTACATTCTACCTGTGTTACATTATACTTGTGTTACATTATATATGTGTTACATTATACATGTGTTACATTATACTTGTGTTACATTATATATGTGTTACATTATACAGGTGTTACATTATACCTGTGTTTCATTCTACTTGTGTTACAGTATACTTGTGTTACATTCTACCTGTGTTACATTATACCTGTGTTACTGTAGCTGGTGTAAATTTTACACTCAAGCTTGAGTTGTATATATATATATTGTATGTTACCAGTGTTGATTGTCAGTGAATGTCCGTGTTACGTCACTGATTCAGTGCCAAACATGCTACACAATAAAATGAACATGTATTATCAGGTAAAGTCTCTTTCACTGAGCAGTAAAACTGCAGAAGATACCACGAAACAAAACAAACAACATGATGAGCCTAGTAGAGGGATATATCATTCTCCTGTCCAAATGGGATGCCACAAGAATCGGTGAAGTAACATAAATCATTCATACAACATGAACCGCCATGATCTCGAATATCGCGGGGCCACCGAACACCATCTTTAACCAGGCAATGAAGAAAGATAAGTCTTGTAGATACAGGTTCACTGACTAGGAGTTCCTGCTTGCACTTTCTGTCTAAAAGTCTGTTTTCTTTGCCACAGGAAGTCTTCTGTCGGCATTATTGTCTTAGTTTTCAGCAGAGATCTTCTTTGACTGGGAACTGTATGGGCATTCTTGATAGTGTCTTCCCTTGGTCGCTAGACATATTGATCCGTGGATGTCAGCGACACCAACACACAACACCTACCCAAGAGATGACGGCCACGTGTGACATCATTAGATACCAGTGGTTCTTGGCAAAATGCTCAGCCTTATGCATGGATCGAACTCGGGAAATTCTAAGCATTAGGAGGACACAGTAAACCTCTCAACCACGGAGGACCCCCTGGAGATACCAACATCTATCAGCCAACAACACGTTGAACATCCAAGTTGTCTACGACTTACACGATTCTAACGCACGTCGCACAACTCTCGCCAAGCTGCGAGACTGGCGTATCCGAGCTGCTGTCAGGTGAGTGATGTATGACAGATTCTAGCTGTCCCTAGTCCCAGCAGGGACTGTAACATGAAGCTCAAGTGGGCTTAGATCAACTCCCAGACAGGGAGACCTGTGGCACGGACCACGAGGCCACACCGGGTGTTCTCTTCACACCCCGGGACACAGGTCTATGGTCTCGCTCTGGGAAGCCAGTCTCACTGATAAACAAACATGACGTCACACGCAGGTTGCAGTGGCGTAGCCAAAGATGATGGCGAAGGGGAGACATGAAATAATGACAGGGAAGTGTAAGAACACGGTCTCGTAATTGGAACAGTTCGAATACAGCCTTCGAGATCAGCAACCATGGGTTCAAATATAGTTCATAAGTTATATATAGTTCATATATTATTATATTATATTATATTATATATAGTTCATAAGTTCAAATCAGTGTGAGTACCCATTTTGCTTATCGGATCACTAGATAGCCAAGATAGAGCCGTGACATGTTCTACAGCTTCCATGGCGCGGGGAAGGGGCCTGTGTACATTCTTTGAGAATATTCAATTAGCATTGGTTGGCCAAACTCAGAAAGCGCGTGTGCGTGTATGTGTGTATCTGTGTGTGAGAGTGTGTGTATGTGTGTGTGTGTGTTTGTGTGTTTGTGTGTGTGTCTGTGTGTCCGTCCTGTAATACAAACATCCATAATTTAAAATTACCATGGTAAACAATTGATATTACTGTGCGATCATGTGTATATTTCAGCTTGGACGATATATCTAATTATTTTACTCTACGTTGTGTGACTTCTGCAGTATGTACCTGACGAGATGCAGCGAAATGTGCCAGACAATAAATCGTACAATCTATGGTTTATGTCTTCGTTGTTCAAATCCCTAAGATACTCCGTCGGCCAAGTATAGAAGAGGACCGGCTGGCAAAAGAGACCAGACACCTGAACACATCAGAGCAATGACACAACGACCAGACAAGCCATTAAGGTACCACAATACTGCACGCTGGAAGACGTGGTCTAAACGACTCTGCTGATTACATGCACAGCAGACAGCAGAGAGAAAACATCCAATCCAGAGGATAGAATGACTCATGCAGAAGATAAACGATGATAAATAATTAATTAGTTAGGTAGTCACGGTTCCAACTTCACGGTAAAGGGTCGCCCCATAATGCTCCGTTCCTGTACCAGTGAATATCACACAACATGCTCCTAACTGCCGCATGTGAAAAGTGGAACAGACAGGAGTCTTGACTAACCAACAGCCTGCACAGGTATACTAAGCTTAATGCCGCTGCCAAATGCCAACACAAAAGTCCGCTATGAAAAATAGTCCATGGTCGATGGAAGCGGCAGTCACTAGAAAACCAGCAGCCACATATTACTGCATAAAGCACACCAAGCAAGTTCAGCAACCGGCCGGTCGCCAGTTTTTAAACATGCAGTTTACGACACAGAAAACCGGGGACAGATGCAAAGGCACTGCACACGAAATATACAGCTCACATCGTCGCTCCACGCACTTAACTTCCTCCCAGTCACATCAAGTTGTGTGTGATCATCTGTGTGGAGTACTCCACTCAAAGTCATATCAAGTTGTGTGTGATCATCTGTTTGGAGTACTCCACTCCCAGTCACATCAAGCTGTGTGTGATCATCTGTGTGGAGTACTCCACTCCCAGTCACATCAAGTTGTGTTTGATCATCTGTGTGGAGTACTCAACTGCCGGTCACTTCAAGGTTTTACATACTGACATAGGCTTCGGCAAACACGGCTTCGCCTTGTCCACGGCCTAATATCTATTGGCGGATAAAAGACTAAAGAAGAAGAGGAATAAGAAACGAGGTCTGTAAACATAAACCCACCAGCCAGTCAGTTCAGTTGCTCTTCATTCGAGATTATGTGCATGATCTAATAATCTCTGTACACCATCGACTCGGTTAAAGTCGTGTCAAAGGCAACGGACCATGTTCCCGCCAATGGACACATTGAATGAGGACTGTTGGCTTGGGTTGACGTCCACTTGTCTCTGTCATCGTTTGGAGGCTGAAGGTTACAATCCTGGTATGGTCAGTACAGTTTTCACTTTTATGTTGTCTAGTGTGTGCAGTGATCTTTATTTATGTCATGTACTTCTATCAGTGCCCATCAGTACCCATGCATGCATCGCTGGGGCTGTGGCCTGTAGACTTGCTGTCTCATGTAGGTCAGTGATGCTAGCCGGACAGATACCCCGGGTAGTTGTCTCAACTCTGGGAACCGGGCCAGAGTTCAGCGATGTGGCAGACCATAGTTCTTGACGCGGTCTTCTTTGTTTCTGTTTATGTCAGGACAAACTGGCAGACACCACAACACGCATTCCAGCAGCGAGACGATTCTGTTGATGATTTTCGTGAAATACAAGTTTTTGGTTGTTTTGATAACGCTGTGATTTGTTTGTTAGCCCAGTGACAGGGCAGCCTTGGAAGAGGCGGTGCTGACAGAGCGACATGGAGCATGGTGGTCTGGGCGGTGGCATGTTGAGTGTCAACACTAGAAATATTCCCCAGCACAAAGGACCGAGATCTGTTGACAGACAGAATTGCTTTATTCGTTGGCTTTCATCTCCAACATGGGCCCCACTGAACTGGTGTTTGCGTGTGGACCATCTTTCTCTATTACCAGTGTCCTCAGCCATACAACGAACCCTCTCCGACTTCTACGGTACCAGTAATGTACGTTCCCACGTCAACGACGAGAAGTCATCGTTGAAATCCAACTGTCTAGTGTAGGGGGATAACCTCTAGCTCACCATCAGGGCACCAGAAGTTCAAGAGAGAGAGGGAGTTCTTCACCTTTCAGCCACGCGACCTCTTGTGGAGAGACTTGAGCTCTCAAGTCACTTGACAGGGCACATTATGCTGATAATTACACAGCCTGAGGATCAGCATGACACCCCACTGGTCCCTGGGTTCACACTTGTTTACCCTATACCATAATATAGAATATTTATATGGTGCAATGGGTTCTGGCTAACGAAACTTTCTGGGACAATGATTTGGAACGGAACTGTATCAGGAAGACGGTTGGTCATCCACACTATTTCTGCCCTGACCTAGTATATGTGAAGACATATACAGCAGTATCTGATGTAGGGTTACGCTGACTCGTGTTAACCTGTCTAAATCACAATCTATTGATTCCCTCTGCAGCCCCGAATTCCCAGAATAGACCCCACTTGGGGGAGCTTTAACCCGGGCACATCCGTGTAGAGCTGAAGTGAAACGGTTTAACCATTCTCCTAGGGGCGATTACAGCCAAGCGTAGAAGTGGAAAGAATAGACAATTGTTCAGGGTGCTTGCACACGTCCAAGTGTTGTCCTCACATGTCTCCTTCTCTGTTCACAATGCGGCCTACCGACAGCGTCGCACGGTGCACCAACTCAATAGCTACAGAGTTAGCGTCCAGAAACCAACCAACAACCTTCTGGACTCCAGGCAGAAGGGTTGACCACATGATCACAGAGCCCTTGAGGCAGGCAGGAACTGGGTGTATCGGCTCCAGTAAACATCTGGATCTAATTAACTTCACAAACAAACAACAACATCAACTTCTAATCTTCAACGGTCAACTTGTCTGACTGCCTTGGCGACAGAAAGGAACAGAACAGAATAGAACAGAACGGTACCACCACATTCTTCACCAGTCAGTCACAAGTTGCACTGTAGCTCTGTTCTCCGAGCAACATCTATCTCCTGTGTCGGGCAACTCAATCAATCAATCAATCAATCAATCAATCAATCAATCAATCAATCATAACATTGTCGTGGATAGATTGTCGCTTTCTTGGCGCCAAAAGGGATCTCGACCCTTTCCGGACCCCTCTCATGTATTTGCATGCCTCATGTGTCTTCATTGCCCTATGCCCCTCTTGGAGTTGGCGACCCCTGTACCCCCTCCCCCAGGACCCATGTCTTCATTGTCCTATGCCCCTCTTGGAGCTGGCGACCCCTGTCCCCCCTCCCCCAGGAGCCATGTCTTCATTGTCCTATGCCCCTCTTGGAGCTGGCGACCCCTGTCCCCCCTCCCCCAGGAGCCATGTCTTCATTGTCCTATGCCCCTCTTGGAGCTGGCGACCCCTGCCCCCCCCCCTCCCCCAGGACCCATGTCTTCATTGTCCTATGCCCCTCTTGGAGTTGGCGACCCCTGTCCCCCCTCCCCCAGGACCCATGTCTTCATTGTCCTATGCCAATCTTGGAGTTGGCGACCCCTGTCCCCCCTCCCCCAGGACCCATGTCTTCAGTGTCCTATGCCCCTCTTGGAGTTGGCGACCCCTGTCCCCCCCCCTCCCCCAGGACCCATGTCTTCATTGTCCTATGCCCCTCTTGGAGTTGGCGACCCCTGTCCCCCCTCCCCCAGGACCCATGTCTTCATTGTCCTATGCCCCTCTTGGAGTTGGCGACCCCTGTCCCCCCTCCCCCAGGACCCATGTCTTCAGTGTCCTATGCCCCTCTTGGAGTTGGCGACCCCTGTCCCCCCCTCCCCCAGGACCCATGTCTTCATTGTCCTATGCCCCTCTTGGAGTTGGCGACCCCTGTCCCCCCTCCCCCAGGACCCATGTCTTCAGTGTCCTATGCCCCTCTTGGAGTTGGCGACCCCTGTCCCCCCTCCCCCAGGACCAATGTCTTCAGTGTCCTATGCCCCTCTTGGAGTTGGCGACCCCTGTCCCCCCCCCCCCCTCCCCCAGGACCCATGTCTTCATTGTCCTATGCCCCTCTTGGAGTTGGCGACCCCTGTCCCCCCTCCCCCAGGAGCCATGTCTTCATTGTCCTATGCCCCTCTTGGAGTTGGCGACCCCTGTCCCCCCCTCCCCCAGGACCCATGTCTTCATTGTCCTATGCCCCTCTTGGAGTTGGCGACCCCTGTCCCCCCTCCCCCAGGACCCATGTCTTCATTGTCCTATGCCCCTCTTGGAGCTGGTGACCCCTGTCCCCCCTCCCACAGGAGCCATGTCTTCATTGTCCTATGCCCCTCTTGGAGTTGGCGACCCCTCCCCCCCAGGAGCCATGTCTTCATTGTCCTATGCCCCTCTTGGAGTTGGCGACCCCTGTCCCCCCTCCCCCAGGACCCATGTCTTCATTGTCCTATGCCCCTCTTGGAGCTGGTGACCCCTGTCCCCCCTCCCCCAGGACACATGTCTTCATTGTCCTATGCCCCTCTTGGAGTTGGCGACCCCTGTCCCCCCTCCCCCAGGAGCCATGTCTTCATTGTCCTATGCCCCTCTTGGAGTTGGTGACCCCTGTCCCCCCTCCCCCAGGACCCATGTCTTCAGTGTCCTATGCCCCTCTTGGAGTTGGCGACCCCTGTCCCCCCTCCCCCAGGACCCATGTCTTCAGTGTCCTATGCCCCTTTTGGAACTGACGACCCCTGTCCCCCCTCCCCCAGGACCCATGTCTTCATTGTCCTATGCCCCTCTTGGAGTTGGCGACCCCTGTCCCCCCTCCCCCAGGACCCATGTCTTCAGTGTCCTATGCCCCTCTTGGAGTTGGCGACCCCTGTCCCCCCCCCTCCCCCAGGAGCCATGTCTTCATTGTCCTATGCCCCTCTTGGAGTTGGTGACCCCTGTCCCCCCTCCCCCAGGAGCCATGTCTTCAGTGTCCTATGCCCCTTTTGGAACTGACGACCCCTGTGTCCCCTCCCCCAGGACCCATGTCTTCATTGTCCTATGCCCCTCTTGGAGCTCGTGACCCCTGTCCCCCCTCCCCCAGGACCCATGTCTTCATTGTCCTATGCCCCTCTTGGAGTTGGCGACATCTGTCCCCCCCCCCTCCCCCAGGAGCCATGTCTTTATTGTCCTATGCCCCTCTTGGAGTTGGTGACCCCTGTCCCCCCTCCCCCAGGACCCATGTCTTCATTGTCCTATGCCCCTCTTGGAACTGGCGACCCCTGTCCCCCCTCCCCCAGGAGCCATGTCTTCATTGTCCTATGCCCCTCTTGGAACTGGCGACCCCTGTCCCCCCTCCCCCAGGAGCCATGTCTTCATTGTCCTATGCCCCTCTTGGAGTTGGCGACCCCTGTCCCCCCTCCCCCAGGAGCCATGTCTTCAGTGTCCTATGCCCTTCTTGGAGCTGGCGACCCCTCCCCCCAGGAGCCATGCCCCCCTCCCCCAGGAGCCATGTCTTCAGTGTCCTATGCCCCTCTTGGAGCTGGCGACCCCTGTTTCACTCCCCCCCCCCCCCCCCAATGAGACATGTCCCCGTGTTTCCCCCAAGCCTCCGTGACTTTCAACATGACACAAGTCCTACAGTTTCGGAGAAACCCATGTTGTTTACGAGGCACCAGGTACGTTCACACCTGGAGGAATGTCGTTGTTGGTTGTCTTCTTGCTAGCCCGTGATATCCTGAGAATATGTCTATAACATTTCGGTTGAAAAGCTCAACTTTCTTCATTTGTAATTGGGAATTAGTCCGTGACCCACATCCGTATCTGATCATATGAAAGATGTATTTTCTACACCAACAATTGTTTGTTCTTAACGTCAACACTTACACAAAATAATTCACGCTGTGTGTGTGTATGTGTGTGTGTGTGTGTGTGTGTGCGTGTGTGTGTGTGCGTGCGTGCGTGCGTGTGTGTGCGTGTGTATGTATGTGCGTGTGACTAGTTCTGGTTGGCCGAGAGTCTTCTATATTTGCATCCTGATAACTTCTTCTTCTTCTTCTTCTTCAGCGTTCCGAGCCATTGAGGTTCTTTGCTGCAAATACAATCCGTCTCCATTCGTCTCTCTGGTGGACCTTCTCTTGCCAGTCGTTGATTCCAAGTGCTTGTAGGTCTGTACATGTATTATCTCTCCACCGCCTTCTTGGTCTACCTCGGGGTCTACGGTCATTTATTTCCTGAGTGTAAGCGAGTTTTGTTTCCCTATTATCTTCAATTCTTTCTATATGCCCCAGCCATTGTAGTCTATTAGCCTTCATGATACCAGTGATTAGCGGGGACTTAAACAGATCATAAATGTCTTTGTTACTTCTTCTTTTCCACTCTCCACTCTGTGTATCTCTAATGGGCCCAAAGATGCGTCTTAAAATTTTGTTCTCAAAGGTTTGTAACAAGGCTTCGTCTCCTTTCGTTGTACTCCAGGTTTCAGAGCCATACAGCACAACTGGTCTGATCAGTGTTTTGTATATTGTGATTTTGGTGTTACGAGATAGCGCCTTTGATTTTAGTAGATGTTGTAGTGCATAGTATATCTTATTTCCAGACTTGATTCTAGTTTTTGTTCTTAACTTCAACACTTACACAAAATAATTCACGCTGTGTGTGTGTGTATGTGTGTGTGTGTGTGTGTGTGTGTGTGTGTGTGTGTGTGTGTGCGTGCGGTTAGGGTTAGGGTTAGGGTTAGGGTTAGGATAACATTCGAGAAAATTCTCCACAAACAGCAACCCTGACCTCTGAGGTCGGTGCTGGGCAGTGGTTGACCAGGGATACAGACTGACGGGTTGGTACAGCAGTGGTTGACCTGAGCTACAGACTGACGGGTTGGTACAGCAGTGATTGACCTGAGCTACAGACTGACGGGTTGGTACAGCAGGGGTTGACCTGGGCCACAGACTGACGGGTGGGTACAGCAGGGGTTGACCTGGGCCACAGACTGACGGGTCGGTGCAACAATGCAGCCCATCAGCTCTTAGTTGGCGAGGGGTTGGTGGGCCGGACCGATGGTTGTGTCTGTCCAGGTAATGTTGTATAATATGAGCAAGTTTACTAGTGGTCACTATTGGTCAAGTGTATACCTCTTCATAGCGTGCCCATTTTTCCGGAGTCTCTAGGTCTCTAATCATCATCATCATGTGCCATGCCGATAAGCGTGGTCGGTCATGTTTCGCCAGCTCACTCAACCACCAGAGTCGTGGATCAGCTCAGTGTTCTTGTCTCGACCATGCCACGTGGCCAAGCGATCCGGGTACTTACTTCCCTGCCCTCCCTTGATCTCTTCCCCTCGATCTTGCCAGTTGTCACCAAGTTCTCCAATTTATTTCTTCTCACAACGTGGCCACAAATTTGTGACTGTCTACATCAACTTACTATTGTCTTGTGCTTCTAGAACGTTCGTTTTCAACTTGGTCTTTAGTTTACTTTGCATTTTTCTCGCAAACTACTGTTCTTACATCTCCATTGTCATTTGATATTATTCAGCTTCTTGTCCATGTTCGACACGCATACAACAGTATAGGGTCGATGTAGCACTTTAACACTCTCTTTCTCATATGATTATATATTAAATGATATGAAACCTTCAACCTGATGTGTGTGGCCTATAATTATTATCTGTGATCACTGCAGGAGTCTGCATGTATTACAGTGTTTGCGACTTTGGAAGCATTCTGCAAACTTCCTTCAGCGGTGATGTTCTAGGTGTGGTTTCTGATGTTAATATCGGGACTCTTCCACGACCACTGGTTACTGGTTGTTGGTTTGCCACAATCATATCTTGCTGGCATGCAGTCTCTGACATACAGTGGGTGTGTCTGACTCTGTGTGTGTGTCTGACTGTGTGTGTGTCTGACTGTGTGTGTGTGTGTGTGATTGTGTGTGTCTGACTGTGTGTGTATGTGTGTCTGGCTGTGTGTGTGTGTGTGTGTGTGTGTGTGACTGTGTGTGTATGTGTGTCTGACTGTGTGTGTGTGTGTGTGTGACTGTGAGCACCTGTCAGACACGTAAAGTCACGAGAGATATTCGGCGCGTTCACACATATTTGGTATATGGTGCTAACTCCAAACTTGACCCACAGAGCAGTTAGTTCTCGACCAGCCGCCTTCCCTTCCCAGTTAAGTTCCTGGTACACATGTCAGACTGGGGCAGGCCTGCCAGTTGAGGTCAATTGTACACAATAATTACCGCCTCCCAGAGGAGGATTCTAACCTACGAACAGTGGGCCAGCAGACAAGACGCTAGAAACTGGGCTACTACGTCGTGAGTTGGTTGGCTACAGTAATGACAGCACACGGTTGGCTACAGTAATGACAGCACACAGTTGACTACAGTAATGATAGCACGCAGTTGGCTACAGTAATGATATCACGCAGTTGACTACAGTAATGACAGCACGCAGTTGACTACAGTAATGATAGCACACAGTTGGCTACAGTAATGACAGCACACAGTTGACTACAGTAATGATAGCACGCAGTTGGCTACAGTAATGACAGCATACAGTGGCTACAGTAAGGACAGCACACAGTGGCTACAGTAATGACAGCACGCAGTGGCTACAGTAATGACAGCACGCAGTGGCTATAGTAATGACAGCACACAGTGGCTATAGTAATGACAGCACACAGTAGCTATAGTAATGACAGCACACAGTTGGCTACAGTAATGATATCACGCAGTTGACTACAGTAATGACAGCACGCAGTTGGCTACAATAATGACAGCACACAGTGGCTATAGTAATGACAGCACGCAGTTGACTACAGTAATGATAGCACGCAGTTGGCTACAGTAATGATATCACGCAGTTGGCTACAGTAATGACAGCACGCAGTTGGCTACAGTAATGACAGCACACAGTTGGCTACAGTAATGATATCACGCAGTTGACTACAGTAATGACAGCACGCAGTTGGCTACAATAATGACAGCACGCAGTTGACTACAGTAATGATATCACGCAGTTGGCTACAGTAATGACAGCACGCAGTTGGCTACAGTAATGACAACACACAGTTGGCTACAGTAATGATATCACGCAGTTGACTACAGTAATGACAGCACGCAGTTGGCTACAGTAATGATATCACGCAGTTGACTACAGTAATGACAGCACGCAGTTGGCTACAGTAATGACAGCACGCAGTTGGCTACAGTAATGATATCACGCAGTTGACTACAGTAATGACAGCACGCAGTTGGCTACAGTAATGACAGCACACAGTTGGCTACAGTAATGATATCACGCAGTTGGCTACAGTAATGACAGCACGCAGTTGGCTACAGTAATGACAGCACACAGTTGGCTACAGTAATGATATCACGCAGTTGACTACAGTAATGACAGCACGCAGTTGGCTACAATAATGACAGCACACAGTGGCTATAGTAATGACAGCACGCAGTTGACTACAGTAATGATAGCACGCAGTTGGCTACAGTAATGATATCACGCAGTTGGCTACAGTAATGACAGCACGCAGTTGGCTACAGTAATGACAGCACACAGTTGGCTACAGTAATGATATCACGCAGTTGACTACAGTAATGACAGCACGCAGTTGGCTACAATAATGACAGCACGCAGTTGACTACAGTAATGACAGCACTCAGTTGACTACAGTAATGATAGCACGCAGTTGGCTACAGTAATGACAGCACGCAGTTGACTACAGTAATGACAGCACGCAGTTGGCTACAGTAATGATATCACGCAGTTGACTACAGTAATGACAGCACGCAGTTGGCTACAGTAATGACAGCACACAGTTGGCTACAGTAATGATATCACGCAGTTGGCTACAGTAATGACAGCACGCAGTTGGCTACAGTAATGACAACACACAGTTGGCTACAGTAATGATAATTGATATCACGCAGTTGACTACAGTAATGACATCACGCAGTTGGCTACAGTAATGATATCACGCAGTTGACTACAGTAATGACAGCACGCAGTTGGCTACAGTAATGACAGCACGCAGTTGGCTAAAGTAATGATATCACGCAGTTGACTACAGTAATGACAGCACGCAGTTGGCTACAGTAATGACAGCACACAGTTGGCTACAGTAATGATATCACGCAGTTGGCTACAGTAATGACATCACGCAGTTGGCTACAGTAATGACAGCACACAGTTGGCTACAGTAATGATATCACGCAGTTGATTACAGTAATGACAGCACGCAGTTGGCTACAATAATGACAGCACACAGTGGCTATAGTAATGACAGCACACAGTTGACTACAGTAATGATAGCACGCAGTTGGCTACAGTAATGACAGCACGCAGTTGGCTACAGTAATGATATCACGCAGTTTTCTCAGACCCGCCACAGTTCCCAGGTTGCTGCTAGTTGTGTGTGCCTTACATTGTGTCTGTTGTGCTGTCCGCTCAACGTGTGCTGCCCACCTGTCTGAAAGCCGGCACACTCGGAGACACTTGGGTCATTGTGCGCACCTACAGCCATTGTTGAGAATACTGATGACATGATGTAGGCCATACATGAATCACACAACCCACTCCGCAGTCATGACATCATGTCATTGATGACACAAGCCTTGGGAGATACCGGCATGCATTGTTATCAGTCGGTTACATTCTGTGTGGAGCTGGGGCTCTCCGTTGTTCCAGTTTGTCCCAGTCTAGCCCACATTCCTGCACTCTTCTCCTCCCTTCCGTGGGCTCTAATCAACTAGCTTCCGATTACCGTCAACATACCTGTGAGATACCTGCAAGGCTTGATCACATCATATACAAGCGACAAGGACACGGTTGAGACTCTGGTGACGTGTGTGGTGGCGAACCATAACCTCCCCCTCTTATGGGCATGATGATTACATCTGTGAAGGATGACACCATCAAGTTGACTTCCCAGCAACATCATGATGTCTGTCACTAGCTGAACAGTTCAGTGGTTGTCCCCAAACCCGACGATCTTAGGGCGAGAATGGAACTGCATCTTTCAGCTCGTACATGATGGTGGTGACTTCGTGCTATTCTTTCCCACAGCTCATTGATGTCATGTTCATACTTCACGGTTTGCTCTCCTTGTGTCTAGCGTATTGTACGTGTGGGGCACGCTCCAGCTTGCCGTGTATTGTTCGAGTTCAGAGGGCAGAGTTCAGTCAGTGGGGCCTTGGCTGATGGAGGTTGTGTCCCTGACCTCTGCCACAGCACTAGGGCACTACTGGACTGACCTTGACCTCACCCTGACCATTGCATCTCCATGGTTGATACTTTATACAAATCCGGTCCTCGCGGGGGCCACGGAGTTGGTGCATCTGTACTCTCATTAGAAGGAGCTACATCCTCCTGGAGTGGAAGAAGGAGAAGATGTGGAAGGAGAAGAGGCTAGGGAGGTAGAGGGCGACGCAAGAGATGTGCTAGTAACACATACAACAACCAGTCAGCTTCAATCGGCAACAATCGTTTGCGCATCTGATGCAGGAACTGCCGGAGCGGATGACAGAGAGGTCCGATCCTGGAGAAGCTGATCCATGGTCCAGACGTGACCGGCCTTCAGGAGACCCATGTAAAGGACGAGGACATTCGAAGGTGCCAGGCTCCCACAGGTACGCCAACCACGCACACCTGGGTCAGAGACAGGCTGTAGCCCACAGCAGCAGACGCGCGCTTGGAGCAACAGCGGACTACAGGTGTAGGCAGTCAATGTACACGTCGGCGAACCATCCAGTACTCAATATCAATGTCTGTACTGACACGGTAGACAGGGAGAAGTGGACGGATCTACACGACATCTGTGAGCAGACCAGCACCGCGTCATCATGTCTGCTGACTTTAACCCCAGGGGAGAGCGGTCGGCCAACACTGTGGTCAACTGACAGGGCAGGGCAATGGAGGAGACACTGACGTCATCTGTCTGCACGATAACAGACTGATCAGAATCCCCGACATAGGTGACCCAGCGAGGCTCGGGAACTAGCCAGCCCCAGCGAGGCCCGGGAACTAGCCAGCCCCAGCGAGGCTCGGGAACTAACCAGCCCTTGCGAGGTATCAGGGAATGTCTTGGGATGCCATTAGACGGCCAGAGAGTCGCTGGCCACGTGACAACTGGGGTACCCGTCCGTCTATAAAATATAGTCTCAAGTCTCCAGCTGTATCAACAAGGTCCGGTACTCTTTGTTAAGTTACTCCCGTTGCAGATGCTGCTGCTGCTATTACTACTACTAAAGCTGCTGCTGCTACTACTACTACGATTACTACTACTACTACTACTTCTACTACTACTACTACTTCTACTACTACTACTACTACTACTACTACTACTACTACTACTACTACTACTACTACTACTACTACTACTACTACTACTACTACTACTACTGCTGCTGCTGCTGCTGCTGTTATGACTGTGTTATTTCCTACACAGAAGAGTTCCCACGTTCTGATATCACATCTAGACACCTACCCCAGGTCACCGTATATCTCCGCAAGCTGGCGTTCAAGCGACTGGTGTCCGGTGTCCATGTAGACAACACCCAGGTTATTTGTCCCCGCAATAATACCAAAAACAACAACCAGCTATTATCAACCCTGGCCTTCAACCGACCTAATCAGCCATTAAGCCAGACGGAGCCCAGCAGATTTACAATTAAAATCAGTGTTTAGTTGGCTTCGACCTTATGCCGGCAGATTTATGGCCGCTCAGCGTTAAACTCTAGCACAACTGACACCCGAGGCTGTCTGTCTAGTGCCGGGTGAACTCTTCGGCGGGAGTCCAGACTACTAGAGATAGAGAATTGTTGCTCCAGGGGCTCAGATTTGGCCAGGCAAACTCGTCTAACATTCCTTCCGCCTTATCTGTCTCTTGTCCTAAATAATTTCATTCATATAACTTTTATTAGGGTGCGGGTGTGGCTGGGGAATCGCCGTGGCCGAGTGGTAAAGCCGGTTGCCTCGCTACGAAGGTCATGGGTTCACGAACAGACTGCGTCATTCAGTTTACGAGTTTACGGACTGCGTCATTTTGTGTACGAGATTACGGAGACCCCTGGAGGTGGTCGAAGGCCGCTCTGCCGGAAGAAACCCGAACTGTATGGGAGAAAACCCGGTGCAATGAAGTCGTGCCTCTTGTCTTCAACCCCTGTATATGGGTGATCTTAAACTGGACAGCAACAACAACAACAACAATAACACCTACAGCAACAACAACAACAATAGCAGCAGCAACAGCAACACCAGTAACACATACAGCAACAACATCAACAGCAACAACAACAATAACTACAGCAACAGCAACAGCAGCAACAACTACAGCAGCAGCAGCAGCAGCAGCAACAACAACAACAATAACACCTACAGCAACAAAAACAACAGCAACAACAATAGCAGCCGCAACAGCAACACGAATAACACATACAGCAACAACAGCAACAAAAACAACTACTACAGCAACAGCAACAGCAGCAACAACTACAGCAGCAGCAGAAACAACAACAACAACAATAACAACTACAGCAACAACAACAGCAGCAGCAACAACAACAACAATGTACGCGCTATAAAAGCATGAAGAACATTCCGGAATTGTGCAAACATTCATTACTACACCACAAATTACTAATAATTATTTGCATGGCAACTGTAATGTGGTGAAGATAAATATACGGTAGATCCAAATAATATACTAGAATTGTTTAAAGGGACGCGTAGTCTGTACTTACACCGGCTCAAATAACTTGCGATTGTATGTTTAGGGGTTGGTTGTGTCTGTGAATCACAGTGGAAGATTGTATGTTTAGGGGTTGTTGTATCTGTGATTCACAGTGGAAGATTGTATGTGTATGGGGTTGGTTATATCTGTGATTCACAGTGGAAGATTGTCTGTTTAAGTGTTGATTGTATTTGTGATTCACAGTGGAAGATTGTCTATTTAGGGGTTGGTTGTATCTGTGATTCACAGTGGAAGATTGTATCTGTATGGGGTTGGTTGTAACTGTGATTCACAGTGGAAGATTGTCTGTTTAGATGTTGGTTGTATTTGTGATTCACAGTGGAAGATTGTATGTGTATGGGGTTGGTTGTAACTGTGATTCACAGTGGAAGATTGTCTGTTTAGGGGTTGGTTGTATCTGTGATTCACAGTGGAAGATTGTATGTGTATGGGGTTGGTTGTAACTGTGATTCACAGTGGAAGATTGATTGTTTAGATGTTGGTTGTATTTGTGATTCACAGTGGAAGATTGTATGCGTCTGGGGTTGGTTGTATCTGTGATTCACAGTGGAAGATTGACCCCAGCACTGCTGCTTATTGCGCTAAGCTTATGTGATATGTCTGCCCTCGGCTTTAGGGTATGCGGTATGAGTTAATGTGAGTGTCAAGAGACAAGTAGATATTAGAGTTTACTGTAGAGATTGTATCATCTCTCGATAGAGAGAAGTAGATATTCGAGTTTACTGCAGGGAATGTATCATCTCTCGATAGACAGAAGTAGATATTAGCATTATATGTAGAGTATGTGTAATTATTTAGCACTAGAGAGGAGTAGATATTAGAGTTTACTGTAGAGAATGTGTAATAATGGAGCGTTGGAGAGAAATACATTTTATTGGACGCTTAACAGAGACTATAACTAGATTTGCTATATCAAACATAGACTTCTCAGGATGGAAAACATGCTCGCCAATAAAACGTTGTGGGCTGTAGGGAGGAAAAGAGTGTTGAAGTTACTGCTATGTCAGACAGACTGAGAAACAGCTAATGGTGGAAATTTAGTTGAAAATGCAAAGAATGCCATTGATGGACAAAACCAAAGAGAAAGTCCTACAAGAAACAAATGGCAGCCGTCCATGGACCAGGCGCAGACAGGCATGTTTTATGGACATGTTTTCAGGAGAAGCAAGCTTAGGGACAACTGGCAATCTTGCTGGGGCACAGAGCGAAGGGAAGACAAGGTAGTAAATATCCGAATGAATGCATCAGACAAATGTAAACGTTTGACGTGTCTGTGAAATTGATCAGATAGTGCGGGGGCGGGTCAAGCTGTCGCGAACACGGTAGCCTTACATGGAGTGATGGACATGCTGGGCCGAGGATGTCGGTAATGGGCGGTGGGTGAGACAGGGGCGCCAGCTGATATATGACAACTCACACCCATGTTATGTGACAGTATAAACTTATATGTGACAAATCACATCCGAGTGATGTGATAGTATACACTGCCGGGTCTGTCGTGCGATAGAAACGAACTGAGTGGGGTTTCATTTCATAGGTTGCGTTGCACTGTGTAAAGTAGGAGAGTGTGGCGTAAGATGTCCAGATATCCGGCATGAGACTGGAGGTGTTTGTGGCAGACTCGCAAAGCATTCTACGTAACATATAAACTAGTATGTTGTAAACTAGTTGGAGTGACTGGCATTGCTCGAGAAGACGAAGATCAAGAGCTTGTCATGGATGTGCTGCCCATGGCGTGCGGGTGTGCGAGGAAATCAACAGGCTGAGAGACTGGCTGGTGCCGCTACTTTGGGCGGTGAGCTAGACTGCTTTTCCCATTCCCAGTGTAAGCTATCATCAGGCTAACCCGCTCCAACTTCTGAGCTCATTGTCCACATATTGTCTCATGTTTAAAGCCAACCCGCTCCAAATTATGAGCTCATTGTTAACATATTGTCTCATGTTTAAAGCCAACTAGCTCCAACTTATGAGCTCATTGTTAACATATCGTCTCATGTTTAAGGCAAACCCGCTCCAAATTAGGAGCTCACTGTCCACATATTGTCTCATGTTGAAAGGGGTCCATGTCACCAGCCTCCCACAGCGGCCCACGGTGTCCTTATGCCATCGGACACGCGGACACCCAGGCTTGCCCGCCTCTGATCAGAAACCAGATTATGTGATTGTGACATCTGTAACCAGACCACATTCCCGTACAGCGATGTCACGTGTGCAATAAATTATCGTACATCATCTACACAAAAACTGGCAATTCACACCAGCAAACATTTGAGAGGACGACCTTACACGATATCACATGAATAAACAGGGTGTGAGGAGACGCTTTGGGAATTACAGAAGCATAACTGACATGACAGGCAGTACAATCACGTTAACGCAGAGCTGACAAGGTCACTGCAGCCTTCTGGCAGTGTTTACGAGCAAAGTAACAATCTGGAAATCCCGAAGACGCAGAAGATCAGCAGCTTTAGGAAACTATCTTATGATCCTTGGTTGCGGTTAAACAGACTTCATAATGCAGCAGATGCGAAGCAGAACTTAGCGAACGCATAGTTAAAAGAGGAGTAAGAAAATGGTAACTTTATCACGTAATCTTTGTAACACGTACAGCGTCCCAGAAACACGGAACCTCTCCAGGGAGTTAGGGCTGGAGGCCACTATAGATATACCCTGAGATATGTGGATGGCTCGGTCTCAACAGAAGACTCTTACAAACTATCCTAGTCAAGGTGGCATGGGATGGCGGGAAGAACTTAAACAGGACTGACTGTGTGGTAGTTGTCAAGATATCACAATTTCAGTATAGTTTAAATGTAGTTAAAAGTTAGTTGCATATCCTTTACAGGACCTCGCAGTCAACCCAGCATTATTTTGATGGATATTTGCGATTTCTTGGCTAGTTTACGTTCAGTAGTTTGACACTGCTTTTTGAACGACCGGTATTCATACCATTGTATGAAAACCAACAGCTGTGTTTCGAACGCGGTATGCAGGATTACGGATTACGAATTGCGCCCTTAATCCCTTCGCCAGGACAAGGTCTACAACTATGACATGGCAATGATTTGATGACTTCGTCTACACACTGCCGTCTGGCGGAAGATGTGACACAGAGGAAGAAAACAGTACCCTCACATCCTAAGATTAGTTTAAAAACATTAAGAAACTCCATTATGACAGAAATATGACACATAGCCTCAACCTTTTAGTGGCACGTTGTGTGTGACCTGTTCTTTTGTATGGAAGCGAATCAAGGACATTGAGTAATGAAATAATGAAGAAACGGAATGCCCGAGAGATGTGCTTCTTGAAAAGACTTGAGACTATGGTGGGCAGAGAAGGCACCAGGCGCGGACTACTGCACGATTACAACATCCCTCGGTGCAGCCACAAGTGACAGAGAAGACACCAATTGTGGACTGCTGCAGGAATACAACATCCCTCGGTGCAGCCACAAGTGACAGAGAAGACACCAGGCGCGGACTACTGCACGATTACAACATCCCTCGGTGCAGTCACAAGTGACAGAGAAGACACCAGGCGCGGACTACTGCAGGATTACAACATCCCTCGGTGCAGTCACAAGTGACAGAGAAGACACCAGGCGCGGACTACTGCAGGATTACAACATCCCTCGGTGCAGTCACAAGTGACAGAGAAGACACCAATTGTGGACTGCTGCAGGATTACAACATCCCTCGGTGCAGTCACAAGTGACAGAGAAGACACCAGGCGCGGACTACTGCACGATTACAACATCCCTCGGTGCAACCACAAGTTACAGAGAAGACACCAGGCGCGGACTACTGCACGATTACAACATCCCTCGGTGCAACCACAAGTTACAGAGAAGACACCAATTGTGGACTGCTGCAGGATTACAACATCCCTCGGTGCAGCCACAAGTGACAGAAAAGACACCAGGCGCGGACTACTGCACGATTACAACATCCCTCGGTGCAGTCACAAGTGACAGAGAAGACACCAGGCGCGGACTACTGCATTATTACAACATCCCTCGGTGCAGCCACAAGTGACAGAGAAGACACCAGGCGCGGACTACTGCACGATTACAACATCCCTCGGTGCAGTCACAAGTGACAGAGAAGACACCAATTGTGGACTACTGCAGGATTACAACATCCCTCGGTGCAGCCACACGTGACAGAGAAGACACCAGGCGCGGACTACTGCACGATTACAACATCCCTCGGTGCAACCACAAGTTACAGAGAAGACACCAAGCGCGGACTACTGCACGATTACAACATCCCTCGGCGCAACCACAAGTTACAGAGAAGACACCAATTGTGGACTGCTGCAGGATTACAACATCCCTCGGTGCAGCCACAAGTGACAGAGAAGACATCAATTGTGGACTGCTACAGGAATACAACATCCCTCGGTGCAGCCACAAGTGACAGAGAAGACACCAGGCGCGGACTACTGCAGGATTACAACATCCCTCGGTGCAGTCACAAGTGACAGAGAAGACACCAGGCGCAGACTACTGCAGGATTACAACATCCCTCGGTGCAGTCACAAGTGACAGAGAAGACACCAGGCGCGGACTACTGCAGGATTACAACATCCCTCGGTGCAGTCACAAGTGACAGAGAAGACACCAATTGTGGACTGCTGCAGGATTACAACATCCCTCGGTGCAGTCACAAGTGACAGAGAAGACACCAGGCGCGGACTACTGCACGATTACAACATCCCTCGGTGCAACCACAAGTTACAGAGAAGACACCAGGCGCGGACTACTGCACGATTACAATATCCCTCGGTGCAACCACAAGTTACAGAGAAGACACCAATTGTGGACTGCTGCAGGATTACAACATCCCTCGGTGCAGCCACAAGTGACAGAAAAGACACCAGGCGCGGACTACTGCACGATTACAACATCCCTCGGTGCAGTCACAAGTGACAGAGAAGACACCAGGCGCGGACTACTGCATTATTACAACATCCCTCGGTGCAGCCACAAGTGACAGAGAAGACACCAGGCGCGGACTACTGCACGATTACAACATCCCTCGGTGCAGTCACAAGTGACAGAGAAGACACCAATTGTGGACTACTGCAGGATTACAACATCCCTCGGTGCAGCCACACGTGACAGAGAAGACACCAGGCGCGGACTACTGCAGGATTACAACATCCCTCGGTGCAGCCACAAGTGACAGAGAAGACACCAATTGTGGACTACTGCAGGATTACAACATCCCTCGGTGCAGTCACAAGTGACAGAGAAGACACCAGGCGCGGACTACTGCACGATTACAACATCCCTCGGTGCAGTCACAAGTGACAGAGAAGACACCAATTGTGGACTACTGCAGGATTACAACATCCCTCGGTGCAGCCACAAGTGACAGAGAAGACACCAGGCGCGGACTACTGCACGATTACAACATCCCTCGGTGCAGTCACAAGTGACAGAGAAGACACCAATTGTGGACTACTGCAGGAATACAACATCCCTCGGTGCAGCCACAAGTGACAGAGAAGACACCAGGCGCGGACTACTGCAGGATTACAACATCCCTCGGTGCAGCCACAAGTGACAGAGAAGACACCAGGCGCGGACTACTGCACGATTACAACATCCCTCGGTGCAGCCACAAGTGACAGAGAAGACACCAGGCGCGGACTACTGCAGGATTACAACATCCCTCGGTGCAGTCACAAGTGACAGAGAAGACACCAGGCGCGGACTACTGCAGGATTACAACATCCCTCGGTGCAGTCACAAGTGACAGAGAAGACACCAGGCGCGGACTACTGCACGATTACAACATCCCTCGGTGCAACCACAAGTTACAGAGAAGACACCAGGCGCGGACTACTGCACGATTACAACATCCCTCGGTGCAACCACAAGTTACAGAGAAGACACCAATTGTGGACTGCTGCAGGATTAGTAGTATATAGGTACATTATCACCTCCTTTTTTGAGGCGCACATTCCTTATATAAATCAACCATTTATCGATTTTGAGGCGCAAATTGCAATCTATTTTTAGCATTTATCGATTTTGCGCCTCAAAGGGTGATAACTCCTGATATGATTATTTTAAGTGGGCGGGGTCAAGTGACTCATCAGAGGTGACGTGGTCTAGTGACTCATCATAGGTGGCGTGCGTGGTCAAGTAATTATAGGTACGACATAAAAAATACGACATGAAACATCAATAAAGAAAACAAACGATGAAAAGAAGGTATATAATAATGTTAATAAAATATATATATAGAAGGAAAAAAAAACATAGTAAGTGACCGCTTATAGTTAAGGGTGTGTGATGACGTGGTCAAGTAATGGTCAAGAGGTGGTCAAGTGGTGGTCATGTGGTGGAGTAACCACTTAAATTAAAGGGGAAAGTACGTGTAGTGATGTGGTGGTGGTTAAAGTGTGCGATGACGTGGTCAAGCAGTGGTCAAGTAGTGGTCAAGTGACGAAATTTTAGTGGAAAGTAGTTGTAATGATATGGTGATGATCGTGAGGTGGTAAATTAGTGGTCAAGCAGTGGTCAAGCAGTGGTCAAGTGAGGAAAATTTTAGTGGAAAGTAGTTGTAATGATATGGTGATGATTAAAGGGTGGTAAATTAGTGGTCAAGCAGTGGTCAAGCAGTGGTCAAGTGGTGGTCAAGTGAGGAAAATTTTAGTGGAAAGTAGTTGTAATGATATGGTGATGATTAAAGGGTGGTAAATTAGTGGTCAAGCAGTGGTCAAGCAGTGGTCAAGTGGTGGTAAAGTGAGGAAAATTTTAGTGGAAAGTAGTTGTAATGATATGGTTATGATCATGAGGTGGTCAAGCAGTGGTCAAGCGGTGGTCAAGCGGTGGTCAAGCGGTGGTCAACTGGTCAAGTGACCACTTAAATTGTAGAGGAAGTTACGTGTAGTGACATGGTGGTGTTTAAAACGATCGCTGACGTGGTCAAGTGGTGGTCAAGTAGTGGTCAAGCAGTGGTCACATGGTCAAGTGACCACTTAAATTATAGAGGAGAGTGCGTCTTGTGATGTGGTGATGATCAAGAGGTGGTCAAGTAGTTGTCAAGTAGTGGTCAAGGGGTGGTCAAGTGGTCAAGGGGTGGTCGAGTGACCACTTAAATTATCGGGGAAAGTATGTGTAGTGAAACGGTAGTGGATAAAGTGGTAGATGACGTGTTCAAATACTGGTCAAGCAATGGTCAAGTACTGGTCAAGTGTCGAGTGACCACTTAAATTGTCAGGGAAAGTACGTGTAGTGAAACGACGGTGGTTAAAGTGAGCGATGACGTAAGAGGTAGTCAAGTGGTTTAGGCACAACATAAAACAATAACAACAAAACTAATAATATACAAACTGGTAACATTTCACATGGCTTTTATTGGTAGACAACATCTATTCGGTTACAATTTCTAAAGCTTGCTCCATGTACCACCCAAATGATCAGAGGGCATTGGTTATGGTTTCTAAACAATATCAGACAGGGAACTCTGCCAACTTGTAAATATAAAACGTGATACTGGGTATTGATTCAACACAGAATTTTGTATCTGGCCTAACTATACCAGCTGAATTTAACAAATCTACAGCATTCACTTTTGCCACAAACGCCTCGAAATCAGACCTATTGGAGACTAAAAAGGGTGTAGGGAACAATGACGAATTATTCGGACATGCATGGTAGAAGCGTAGGGCTTGTGTCTCTCGATGCCTCAATATTGTATGCAGGCTGACGACAATTTTAAAATGAGAGGTCCGGGCGTTGAAGATCGGGAATAAACGGGAACCCCAGTCAATGGTGGCATGAGAATCCGGTTGGTTGAAAAAAGTCCATTCAGACAAATAACGACCACACCGTCTGTGTGATCTAAGCGTGTTCCAATTTTCAATATAAATGATTTTAACATCCATGGGTAAAACCCGCAGCGAAAGACATTCACTAGCTGATGATGATGAGGCTGATGCAGATGCTGATTGTGCGTCACGCGGTAAGGCACTAGAGGTTGACTGTTGTTGAGTCGATTTCATGTGTGATGATATTTCCTCATTTGCGGTCAGTAAGGTAATAGATGATGCTGTTTGAGTGCCTGTAACTATCGGCAACGGACTACCTACTGACTCGTTATTGTTAACACCCGAAAAGCTAGCTGACGGTATCTGAGTGTTTGTAAAATACGACACTCCATCATTTGATACTTGTTGGTTAGTTGACTTCCGACGTTTACCAGTAGGTTGTTCGTCTGTGGTCGGTTCTCTTCTTCTCTTGCGAGTTGCATCTTGGTCATCGTTAGTTGTTGTTGTTTCATGATCGGTCTTCATATGTCTCCGTAAATTATCGTATCTCTTGTAAATACGATCACAATAACCACAATTAAAAACATCCCCATAATGAGAAGTCGCAAAATGTCGACGTAGATCAGCAGGACGTGTGAAGTTTTTATTACAGAGAGTACATGTATTCTTCTGCATAGCTAACATTCTCGATACAACAAATAGTTTGTAAAATGACCGAAGTATTTGTTTTTCCGTTATCCAGTCATATAACTAAGAACCAACTTGTAAGACGAGAATATTATTCGACTATCTTACTCGTAGACATGAGCCGTTGTGTTGACTCTGTTGTAGACAATAATATTTCAACAGATGAAGCATACACTGTCTTTGTGAATATAGCAGATGAAATATTTTCAGATGAAGGCAGCAATTCCGGTCGGGTAATAATTTTAATGTCTTTGGTTATACATTTGAATAAGAAGCTAGTCAATTCCTTGTACAATAGTGCTGTGTATGTTGAACACATCGAAAGAGTACTCGCACATACAGGTGGATATATATATATTTTAGCAGACACGATTGTTAACTTCCGATGAATTAGAAAAGCTGTTGAAATTATTTTGAATCAACTTCAAAACACACCCTTCCTCGTTTATTGTGAGCACTCAAATGACTACGCATTCGTTTTCTCACCAACTTGTCTGTGCTGTGCGTGAGTGGGAGTTGTATATACGAAAATAGTAGTTGAGGGTGCTAGTTTTCTAACACAAAATCTGATTGGTGGGTTTGTATTCAACCAATAGGCGAGTGAGTTACAAAAGAGTTTGGGTGTTGTTTGTTCCACACAAGTGGCGTAGAAATTCTGTACTATGCCAGTATAACGTGTCCTATGTATTACTGTAAGTTGTGGTATCTTGTGTACTATGTAGTTCAAAACTAGTTTGTGTTGTATGCTGTGTAATGTGTTGTTGAAATACTATATGTCTTTTGTAGCTTTAAGAGATGATAACGTCATAATCTCCACTCTATCATGGTCGCTAAGTTATTGATAGTGTCTTCAGTGCCGCGAAAAAGACTCATTGTGAGATATCGATAACTCCCTTCTCCAGGCGGAGTCCATCAATGGTGCATGACCATTATGGCCAAGCAACGACACGGCAATGACAAGGCAAAATGGCGTCGAATATAGCCTAACGTACACAACTTATGAGGTCATCGACTGTCCGTTCCATCACGCTCGACAAATACGTGGTCACTAAGTCCTCACATTACTCACTCAAATAAACATATAGGATAATAAGGCACCGGCCCAAACAATGAAAACTGACAAAAACAATTTTTAAAAAATGACATAATCGTTAAAATGTAACACACACAAAGACAGATACAACAGTGACTAAAAAAAAATAATAAAAATAACACACACACACACACACACACACACACACACACACACACACACACACACACACACACACACACACACAATGAAAACTGAAACAACCAATGAAAAATCGCTGACACGAACACTAGAAGCTGACACAAACACTAAATAAGGTACCTAAAGAAAAGCTAAACTTTGTTAACCAAAATGTGAAAGTAGGAAAATGTGATACCCAAATGTAAAACAAATAGCAAGAGAGGAATAGCTAGGCCCAACTTATAAAAATTAGGACAATATGTCAACCAAATGGGAAAAAGTTAGACCAAATACAAAAATATATAACTCAAACTAATGAAAAGTAGGGAAACTTTGTTAACCAAAGGAAGGGAAAAACCTAGGTCAAGTAGGAAAATCTGTTACCCAAACATGAAAAATGTCGGGCAAATACAGAAATAGTTCGTCCACACGTATGTAAACTAGGAAAATTTGTTACTCAAACACGATAAAATATTGCCCAAGTAGGGAAATTTGAGAACCAAATGTGAAGAAATATAATCCAAAGAGAGGAATATCTCGTTCCAACTTATAAAAAGAAGGAAAATTCTCAACCAAATGAGAAAAAGTTAGACCAAGTATAGTAACAGCCCAACAAAACGTATGAAAAGTAGGAAACTTTGTTAGCCAAAGCGAAAAAAAAAAACAACCTAGGTCAAGTAGGAAACTCTGTTAGCCAAATGTGAAAAAATGTCACCCAAATACAGAAATACCTCGTCCACACTTATTACAATTAGGAAAATTTGTCAGCCAAATAGTAAAAATATTGCCCAAGTAGGAAAACTTGATAGCCAATTCTGAAAAATATCACCCAAAAAGAGGAATATCTCGGCCAGAATTATAAAAAGTAGGAGAACTATTTGCCAAATGGGAAAAAGTTAGGCCAAAGCCAGAAATATCTCAACCAAATATATAAAAAATAGGAAAATTGATAACCAAACGGGAAGTATATTGACCAACTAGGGGTGTTACTCAAAGAGGAAAAATAATGACCAAGTAACGAAATACATCGATCAAACTTATGAAAACTAGGAAACTTTGTTAGCCAAATGGAAGAAACCTTGGTCAAGTAGGAAATCTGTTAGCCAAATGTGAAAAATGTCGGCCAAATGCCGAAATAGTTCGGCCACACATATGCAAACAAGGAAAGGTTGTTAGCCAGATGGGAAAAGTATTAACCAAGTAAGAAAATGTGATAGCCAAAGGTGAAAAAATATCAGACAAAGAGAGAAATATCTCATCCAAACTTATAAAAAGAAGGAAAATTCTCAACCAAATGAGAAAAAGTTAGACCAAGTAACGAAATAAATCGCTCAAACTTATGAAAACTAGGAAACATTGTTAGCCAAACGAAAAAAAAAAAAAAAAAAAAACAACCTTGTTCAAGTAGGAAAATCTGTTAGACAAATGTGAAAAATGTCGGACAAATGCAGAAATAGTTCGGTCACACATATGCAAACTAGGAAATGTTGTTAGCCAGATAGGAAAAGTATTGGCCAAGTAGGAAAATTTGAAAGCCAAATATGAAAAAATATCACCCAAAGAGAGAAATATCTCGTCCAGACTTATAAAAAGTTTGAAAATTTGTCAACCAAATGGGGTAAAGTTAGACCAAATACAGAAACATCTTAACCACATTTATAAAAAACGAGGGGAAAATGTCGACCAAATACAGAAATAACTCAACCCAATTTATAAATATGGCAACCAAACTTATGAAACGTAGGAAAATGTGTTAATCAAAAGGGGAAAATATGGTACACGTAACGAAATATCTCATCCAAACTTATAAAAAGTAGGAAAATATGTCAACCAAATGCGAACAATGTCGGCCAAATACAGAAATTTCTCAACCAAACTCATGAAAAGTAGGAACAACTTGTTACCCAAATAGGAAAAATATTGGTCAAGTAAAGAAATAGCGTGGTCAAACCTATAAAAACATACCAACATTTGTTAACACAACTTGGCTACTTGTTCTTACAAACTTGCTCGCTGGTTCAAACAATCTGTCCTCTTGCTATTACAATCGGTCGACCTATCCTATTAACTCACACACTTACCATAACAACTGTCCCTTTTCCCCAACAACGTGTCCACCGACTCTCTCATATTATCGTATCGCCCTATCAACTTACCCACTGACTCTAACAACTTCCCCACAGGGGCTCACAAAATTTCCACTTGTTATTACAAATTGTCGACAGTCTCGCCCAAATTACCACTTACTCTTACAAACTGTCCCAACTGCGCGCACAAAGGTGTCCACTTGTGATTTCACGGCCTCCTCATCACATAGATAAGTAGCCCTTATAAAATACAAATGTATCCCGCAAGTCATACAGACGTGTCCCCCATATTGTCATAAAAAAATATTTGTGTGTGTAGGTAAGTTCATGTCTTTGGCAGTTCATATTTTGTAAATTCATTTCTTCAGCATAAGATTTGTGTAAGTTCACGCCCTTAGCATAAATTTTGTTGTGTAAGTTCATGTCTTCGACAGTTCATGTTTTGCTAAGGCCTAGTTTTAGTGAAAAGGCAGAAGTCTATTGGCTAGAATTTCAACCTGAGTGGTCAATTACTAACACTGCCTGTGGACAGCTATTCTTACCCATGTGCTAAAGTTGAGAAAATGAACTTCCGTTGAATGGAAGCTACCGCAGACTTGACTTATTAACCCCTCTGGAAGAAGTAGCGGCAGCTTAACCAGGAAAAGATCGAATTAGTTATCCCTCTTAGTCTGGAAATTATGAAAATATAGGCTCACACAAGCGATATTACTCATGACGTCATATAAACAAAAATATAAACGATAACAAATGAGGCAGAGCCACAATTGCTATCCTTTATATTTTTGTTTATATGACGTCATGAGTAATATCGCTTGTGTGAGCCTATATTTTCATAATTTCCAGACTAAGAGGGATAACTAATTCGATCTTTTCCTGGTTAAGCTGCCGCTACTTCTTCCAGAGGGGTTAATAAGTCAAGTCTGCGGTAGCTTCCATTCAACGGAAGTTCATTTTCTCAACTTTAGCACATGGGTAAGAATAGCTGTCCACAGGCAGTGTTAGTAATTGACCACTCAGGTTGAAATTCTAGCCAATAGACTTCTGCCTTTTCACTAAAACTAGGCCTTAGCAAAACATGAACTGCCAAAGACATGAACTTACCTACACACACAAATATTTTTTTATGACAATATGGGGGACACGTCTGTATGACTTGCGGGATACATTTGTATTTTATAAGGGCTACTTATCTATGTGATGAGGAGGCCGTGAAATCACAAGTGGACACCTTTGTGCGCGCAGTTGGGACAGTTTGTAAGAGTAAGTGGTAATTTGGGCGAGACTGTCGACAATTTGTAATAACAAGTGGAAATTTTGTGAGCCCCTGTGGGGAAGTTGTTAGAGTCAGTGGGTAAGTTGATAGGGCGATACGATAATATGAGAGAGTCGGTGGACACGTTGTTGGGGAAAAGGGACAGTTGTTATGGTAAGTGTGTGAGTTAATAGGATAGGTCGACCGATTGTAATAGCAAGAGGACAGATTGTTTGAACCAGCGAGCAAGTTTGTAAGAACAAGTAGCCAAGTTGTGTTAACAAATGTTGGTATGTTTTTATAGGTTTGACCACGCTATTTCTTTACTTGACCAATATTTTTCCTATTTGGGTAACAAGTTGTTCCTACTTTTCATGAGTTTGGTTGAGAAATTTCTGTATTTGGCCGACATTGTTCGCATTTGGTTGACATATTTTCCTACTTTTTATAAGTTTGGATGAGATATTTCGTTACGTGTACCATATTTTCCCCTTTTGATTAACACATTTTCCTACGTTTCATAAGTTTGGTTGCCATATTTATAAATTGGGTTGAGTTATTTCTGTATTTGGTCGACATTTTCCCCTCGTTTTTTATAAATGTGGTTAAGATGTTTCTGTATTTGGTCTAACTTTACCCCATTTGGTTGACAAATTTTCAAACTTTTTATAAGTCTGGACGAGATATTTCTCTCTTTGGGTGATATTTTTTCATATTTGGCTTTCAAATTTTCCTACTTGGCCAATACTTTTCCTATCTGGCTAACAACATTTCCTAGTTTGCATATGTGTGACCGAACTATTTCTGCATTTGTCCGACATTTTTCACATTTGTCTAACAGATTTTCCTACTTGAACAAGGTTGTTTTTTTTTTTTTTTTTTTTTTCGTTTGGCTAACAATGTTTCCTAGTTTTCATAAGTTTGAGCGATTTATTTCGTTACTTGGTCTAACTTTTTCTCATTTGGTTGAGAATTTTCCTTCTTTTTATAAGTTTGGATGAGATATTTCTCTCTTTGTCTGATATTTTTTCACCTTTGGCTATCACATTTTCTTACTTGGTTAATACTTTTCCCATCTGGCTAACAACCTTTCCTTGTTTGCATATGTGTGGCCGAACTATTTCGGCATTTGGCCGACATTTTTCACATTTGGCTAACAGATTTTCCTACTTGACCAAGGTTTCTTCCATTTGGCTAACAAAGTTTCCTAGTTTTCATAAGTTTGATCGATGTATTTCGTTACTTGGTCATTATTTTTCCTCTTTGAGTAACACCCCTAGTTGGTCAATATACTTCCCGTTTGGTTATCAATTTTCCTATTTTTTATATATTTGGTTGAGATATTTCTGGCTTTGGCCTAACTTTTTCCCATTTGGCAAATAGTTCTCCTACTTTTTATAATTCTGGCCGAGATATTCCTCTTTTTGGGTGATATTTTTCAGAATTGGCTATCAAGTTTTCCTACTTGGGCAATATTTTTACTATTTGGCTGACAAATTTTCCTAATTGTAATAAGTGTGGACGAGGTATTTCTGTATTTGGGTGACATTTTTTCACATTTGGCTAACAGAGTTTCCTACTTGACCTAGGTTGTTTTTTTTTTTTCGCTTTGGCTAACAAAGTTTCCTACTTTTCATACGTTTTGTTGGGCTGTTACTATACTTGGTCTAACTTTTTCTCATTTGGTTGAGAATTTTCCTTCTTTTTATAAGTTGGAACGAGATATTCCTCTCTTTGGATTATATTTCTTCACATTTGGTTCTCAAATTTCCCTACTTGGGCAATATTTTATCGTGTTTGAGTAACAAATTTTCCTAGTTTACATACGTGTGGACGAACTATTTCTGTATTTGCCCGACATTTTTCATGTTTGGGTAACAGATTTTCCTACTTGACCTAGGTTTTTCCCTTCCTTTGGTTAACAAAGTTTCCCTACTTTTCATTAGTTTGAGTTATATATTTTTGTATTTGGTCTAACTTTTTCCCATTTGGTTGACATATTGTCCTAATTTTTATAAGTTGGGCCTAGCTATTCCTCTCTTGCTATTTGTTTTACATTTGGGTATCACATTTTCCTACTTTCACATTTTGGTTAACAAAGTTTAGCTTTTCTTTAGGTACCTTATTTAGTGTTTGTGTCAGCTTCTAGTGTTCGTGTCAGCGATTTTTCATTGGTTGTTTCAGTTTTCATTGTGTGTGTGTGTGTGTGTGTGTGTGTGTGTGTGTGTGTGTGTGTGTGTGTGTTATTTTTATTATTTTTTTTTAGTCACTGTTGTATCTGTCTTTGTGTGTGTTACATTTTAACGATTATGTCATTTTTTAAAAATTGTTTTTGTCAGTTTTCATTGTTTGGGCCGGTGCCTTATTATCCTATATGTTTATTTGAGTGAGTAATGTGAGGACTTAGTGACCACGTATTTGTCGAGCGTGATGGAACGGACAGTCGATGACCTCATAAGTTGTGTACGTTAGGCTATATTCGACGCCATTTTGCCTTGTCATTGCCGTGTCGTTGCTTGGCCATAATGGTCATGCACCATTGATGGACTCCGCCTGGAGAAGGGAGTTATCGATATCTCACAATGAGTCTTTTTCGCGGCACTGAAGACACTATCAATAACTTAGCGACCATGATAGAGTGGAGATTATGACGTTATCATCTCTTAAAGCTACAAAAGACATATAGTATTTCAACAACACATTACACAGCATACAACACAAACTAGTTTTGAACTACATAGTACACAAGATACCACAACTTACAGTAATACATAGGACACGTTATACTGGCATAGTACAGAATTTCTACGCCACTTGTGTGGAACAAACAACACCCAAACTCTTTTGTAACTCACTCGCCTATTGGTTGAATACAAACCCACCAATCAGATTTTGTGTTAGAAAACTAGCACCCTCAACTACTATTTTCGTATATACAACTCCCACTCACGCACAGCACAGACAAGTTGGTGAGAAAACGAATGCGTAGTCATTTGAGTGCTCACAATAAACGAGGAAGGGTGTGTTTTGAAGTTGATTCAAAATAATTTCAACAGCTTTTCTAATTCATCGGAAGTTAACAATCGTGTCTGCTAAAATATATATATATCCACCTGTATGTGCGAGTACTCTTTCGATGTGTTCAACATACACAGCACTATTGTACAAGGAATTGACTAGCTTCTTATTCAAATGTATAACCAAAGACATTAAAATTATTACCCGACCGGAATTGCTGCCTTCATCTGAAAATATTTCATCTGCTATATTCACAAAGACAGTGTATGCTTCATCTGTTGAAATATTATTGTCTACAACAGAGTCAACACAACGGCTCATGTCTACGAGTAAGATAGTCGAATAATATTCTCGTCTTACAAGTTGGTTCTTAGTTATATGACTGGATAACGGAAAAACAAATACTTCGGTCATTTTACAAACTATTTGTTGTATCGAGAATGTTAGCTATGCAGAAGAATACATGTACTCTCTGTAATAAAAACTTCACACGTCCTGCTGATCTACGTCGACATTTTGCGACTTCTCATTATGGGGATGTTTTTAATTGTGGTTATTGTGATCGTATTTACAAGAGATACGATAATTTACGGAGACATATGAAGACCGATCATGAAACAACAACAACTAACGATGACCAAGATGCAACTCGCAAGAGAAGAAGAGAACCGACCACAGACGAACAACCTACTGGTAAACGTCGGAAGTCAACTAACCAACAAGTATCAAATGATGGAGTGTCGTATTTTACAAACACTCAGATACCGTCAGCTAGCTTTTCGGGTGTTAACAATAACGAGTCAGTAGGTAGTCCGTTGCCGATAGTTACAGGCACTCAAACAGCATCATCTATTACCTTACTGACCGCAAATGAGGAAATATCATCACACATGAAATCGACTCAACAACAGTCAACCTCTAGTGCCTTACCGCGTGACGCACAATCAGCATCTGCATCAGCCTCATCATCATCAGCTAGTGAATGTCTTTCGCTGCGGGTTTTACCCATGGATGTTAAAATCATTTATATTGAAAATTGGAACACGCTTAGATCACACAGACGGTGTGGTCGTTATTTGTCTGAATGGACTTTTTTCAACCAACCGGATTCTCATGCCACCATTGACTGGGGTTCCCGTTTATTCCCGATCTTCAACGCCCGGACCTCTCATTTTAAAATTGTCGTCAGCCTGCATACAATATTGAGGCATCGAGAGACACAAGCCCTACGCTTCTACCATGCATGTCCGAATAATTCGTCATTGTTCCCTACACCCTTTTTAGTCTCCAATAGGTCTGATTTCGAGGCGTTTGTGGCAAAAGTGAATGCTGTAGATTTGTTAAATTCAGCTGGTATAGTTAGGCCAGATACAAAATTCTGTGTTGAATCAATACCCAGTATCACGTTTTATATTTACAAGTTGGCAGAGTTCCCTGTCTGATATTGTTTAGAAACCATAACCAATGCCCTCTGATCATTTGGGTGGTACATGGAGCAAGCTTTAGAAATTGTAACCGAATAGATGTTGTCTACCAATAAAAGCCATGTGAAATGTTACCAGTTTGTATATTATTAGTTTTGTTGTTATTGTTTTATGTTGTGCCTAAACCACTTGACTACCTCTTACGTCATCGCTCACTTTAACCACCGTCGTTTCACTACACGTACTTTCCCTGACAATTTAAGTGGTCACTCGACACTTGACCAGTACTTGACCATTGCTTGACCAGTATTTGAACACGTCATCTACCACTTTATCCACTACCGTTTCACTACACATACTTTCCCCGATAATTTAAGTGGTCACTCGACCACCCCTTGACCACTTGACCACCCCTTGACCACTACTTGACAACTACTTGACCACCTCTTGATCATCACCACATCACAAGACGCACTCTCCTCTATAATTTAAGTGGTCACTTGACCATGTGACCACTGCTTGACCACTACTTGACCACCACTTGACCACGTCAGCGATCGTTTTAAACACCACCATGTCACTACACGTAACTTCCTCTACAATTTAAGTGGTCACTTGACCAGTTGACCACCGCTTGACCACCGCTTGACCACCGCTTGACCACTGCTTGACCACCTCATGATCATAACCATATCATTACAACTACTTTCCACTAAAATTTTCCTCACTTTACCACCACTTGACCACTGCTTGACCACTGCTTGACCACTAATTTACCACCCTTTAATCATCACCATATCATTACAACTACTTTCCACTAAAATTTTCCTCACTTGACCACCACTTGACCACTGCTTGACCACTGCTTGACCACTAATTTACCACCCTTTAATCATCACCATATCATTACAACTACTTTCCACTAAAATTTTCCTCACTTGACCACTGCTTGACCACTGCTTGACCACTAATTTACCACCTCACGATCATCACCATATCATTACAACTACTTTCCACTAAAATTTCGTCACTTGACCACTACTTGACCACTGCTTGACCACGTCATCGCACACTTTAACCACCACCACATCACTACACGTACTTTCCCCTTTAATTTAAGTGGTTACTCCACCACATGACCACCACTTGACCACCTCTTGACCATTACTTGACCACGTCATCACACACCCTTAACTATAAGCGGTCACTTACTATGTTTTTTTTCCTTCTATATATATATTTTATTAACATTATTATATACCTTCTTTTCATCGTTTGTTTTCTTTATTGATGTTTCATGTCGTATTTTTTATGTCGTACCTATAATTACTTGACCACGCACGCCACCTATGATGAGTCACTAGACCACGTCACCTCTGATGAGTCACTTGACCCCGCCCACTTAAAATAATCATATCAGGAGTTATCACCCTTTGAGGCGCAAAATCGATAAATGCTAAAAATAGATTGCAATTTGCGCCTCAAAATCGATAAATGGTTGATTTATATAAGGAATGTGCGCCTCAAAAAAGGAGGTGATAATGTACCTATATACTACTAGGATTACAACATCCCTCGGTGCAGCCACAAGTGTCAGAAAAGACACCAGGCGCGGACTACTGCACGATTACAACATCCCTCGGTGCAGTCACAAGTGACAGAGAAGACACCAGGAGCGGACTACTGCAGGATTACAACATCCCTCGGTGCAGCCACAAGTGACAGAGAAGACACCAGGCGCGGACTACTGCACGATTACAACATCCCTCGGTGTAGTCACAAGTGACAGAGAAGACACCAATTGTGGACTACTGCAGGATTACAACATCCCTCGGTGCAGCCACACGTGACAGAGAAGACACCAGGCGCGGACTACTGCAGGATTACAACATCCCTCGGTGCAGCCACAAGTGACAGAGAAGACACCAATTGTGGACTACTGCAGGATTACAACATCCCTCGGTGCAGTCACAAGTGACAGAGAAGACACCAGGCGCGGACTACTGCACGATTACAACATCCCTCGGTGCAGTCACAAGTGACAGAGAAGACACCAATTGTGGACTACTGCAGGATTACAACATCCCTCGGTGCAGCCACAAGTGACAGAGAAGACACCAGGCGCGGACTACTGCACGATTACAACATCCCTCGGTGCAGTCACAAGTGACAGAGAAGACACCAATTGTGGACTACTGCAGGATTACAACATCCCTCGGTGCAGCCACAAGTGACAGAGAAGACACCAGGCGCGGACTACTGCAGGATTACAACATCCCTCGGTGCAGCCACAAGTGACAGAGAAGACACCAGGCGCGGACTACTGCACGATTACAACATCCCTCGGTGCAGCCACAAGTGACAGAGAAGACACCAGGCGCGGACTACTGCAGGATTACAACATCCCTCGGTGCAGTCACAAGTGACAGAGAAGACACCAGGCGCGGACTACTGCACGATTACAACATCCCTCGGTGCAGCCACAAGTGACAGAGAAGACACCAGGCGCGGACTACTGCAGGATTACAACATCCCTCGGTGCAGTCACAAGTGACAGAGAAGACACCAGGCGCGGACTACTGCACGATTACAACATCCCTCGGTGCAGTCACAAGTGACAGAGAAGACACCAGGCGCGGACTACTGCAGGATTACAACATCCCTCGGTGCAGTCACAAGTGACAGAGAAGACACCAATTGTGGACTACTGCAGGATTAAAACATCCCTCGGTGCAGCCACAAGTGACAGAGAAGACACCAATTGTGGACTGCTGCACGATTACAACATCCCTCGGTGCAGTCACAAGTGACAGAGAAGACACCAGGCGCGGACTACTGCAGGATTACAACATCCCTCGGTGCAGCCACAAGTGACAGAGAAGACACCAGGCGCGGACTACTGCAGGATTACAACATCCCTCGGTGCAGCCACAAGTGACAGGCAAATAAGATCCATGGGCATGCCATTGAAAGAGGTGAGTGGAGAATTGAATCTTGATGGCGAAAATACTGGGCTGGAGAGGCACGGGAAAGCAGATACAGATGAATGTGGAAAGCTGCAACAGTTGGGCAAACAATAATATACAACACCAGCTTCATCATGGTATCAAGTGGCAGACAGGAGTGCGGCGTACGTCATCCCAACAGACACCCCACTGCCCACACAGTCTTCCAATCATCCCAACAGACACACCACTGCCCAGACAGAGTCATCTTCACCATCCCAACAGACACACCACTACCCACACACAGTCTTCTCATCATCCCAACAGACACACCACTGCCCACACAGAGTCTTCTCACTATCCCAACAGAAACACAACAGCCCACACAGAGTGTTCTCACCATCCCAACAGTCACAACCCTGCCCACATAGAGTGTTCTCACCATCCCAACAGACACACAACAGCCCACACAGAGCGCTCTCACCATCCCAACAGACACACCACTGCCCACATAAAGTGTTCTCACCATCCCAACAGTCACAACCCTGCCCACATAGAGTGTTCTCACCATCCCAACAGACACACAACAGCCCACACAGAGCGCTCTCACCATCCCAACAGACACACCACTGCCCACACAGAGTGTTCTCACTATCCCAACAGAAACACAACAGCCCACACAGAGTGTTCTCACCATCCCAACAGTCATACCACTGCCCACATAGAGTGTTCTCACCATCCCAACAGACACACAACAGTCCACACAGAGCGCTCTCACCATCCCAACAGACACACCACTGCCCACATAAAGTGTTCTCACCATTCCAACAGACACACAACAGCCCACACATTTTCCCCATCATCCCAAAAACTGCCCACATTTCACCATGATATCAAGTGGCAGAAAGAAGTGCGGCGTCGTGATCTCCGATGTCTGCTCCTCACCCAACACCCGGAGCAGACAAACATATCAAGCACCAGAGTTGCCCCGCCTGTACAATATTGGCCGCCCACGGTCTTTGATAAAGTCACATCCTTGACGCAGTCACATCCTTGATACAGTCACATCCATGATGTTGTCAGACAGACGCCACAGTTATGTCATTGATACAGTCTGATTGGCTCCACATTCAGGTCAGGTCCTTGCTACATTCCGACAGACCCAACAGTCAGGTCCTTGATACAGTCTGGTCCTTTATACTGTCATGTCCTTGATACAGTCATATCTAATGCATCCCCAAAAATCTACGAGCATTCTTTGTCCACGACGACAATTCACGTGATATGTATAAGCAGGACATAAACCTAGACAGACAGAAGCCGATGAAAAGCTGTCACGAACGATTGCAGTCCCTTTATTCTAAGGCACCCATGCGTTATTGCCCTTCCTTGTGCGGATCACGGTCCGGGGCACATCCGCTTGTGGCTGAAGACATTCACGACCATTCAGCCAAGAAAGTAACATAGCCGATGTTTTCACGCCAGCACACACTTTATATCTGTGATCAGTGTCTGCCCATACATGCGCTCACACGGCCGTCAGTGATTGCATACCTAGGATGTGAGATGTAGCATGTTGCGATTCCTAGACTGCAGCGATCTCTAACAGAAAGACATTGATTGTCGGAGCTGTCTCCCTGGTCTGGTTTGAAGTGTGCTTATCTTGCCGGGGTGCAGTATTTCATCCAGTATCTAGACATAAATGACATTAGGTGGTCGAGGGGCAGTGACCTCGATCAGCCTGGGGTTGGTTATTCTAGGCAAAGTGTTACAGGCAAGAGGGCGAGAGATCGCACTGTGGGTATGCTATGAAAGAGACCGAGAGATCGACTGTGGATATACTATGTTACATCTTACAGAAATAGACCTAGAGGTCGAGCAGTGATTATACTATGTTAAATCTTACAGAAAGAGAACGAGCAGTGCGCTTAATGATGTTAAATCTTAGAGAAAGAGACCAGGAGATCGAGCAGTCGGTTACATCTTAGAGCAAGAGACCGGGGGATCGAGCAGCGGGTTACATCTTAGTGAAAGAGACCGAGAGATCGTTCAGTCGGTTACATCTTAGAGCAAGAGACCGGGGGATCGAGCAGCGGGTTACATCTTAGTGAAAGAGACCGGGAGATCGTGCAGTCGGTTACATCTTAGAGAAAGAGGCCGGGAGATCGAGCAGTGGGTTACATCTTAGTGAAAGAGACCGGAAGATCGTGCAGTCGGTTACATCTTAGAGAAAGAGGCCGGGAGATCAAGCAGTGGGTTACATCTTAGAGACCGGGAAATCGAGCAGTGGGTTAAATCTTAGAGAAGGAGACCGGAAGATCTTCTGCCGAGTGGCTAGAATGCCCGGTTACAGTTTGGTATATACGAGTTCAAATCCTCATTAAGATTATGGATAATTTTCCGGTCGGGGTCAAAAAGAAAACCCTAACCTGCACAGTTCGCGGCGACTGCAGCAGCCAGGCGGACTTAATTCCCCAGGAACTAGACGCCCTTGTCCTACAGAGCAAGGTACTTTATGGCAGCAATGACGGTTGTTTTGTGGTTTCAATAATTGTGTCCTCGTTTAAACAAAGTCTGCGTGTATTTAATGGCTTCTAGTATTTTATCCGCTCCTACACTTGCATCTTAATGTTCATTTTCATTCTTGAGACAATTGTACAGCCGCACGTGTACACATCATACCACACACATAAACACACGGCCGCGCACAAACGACCATATACTAATATTGCACCACACAGCACACACATAAACACACAATCACGCACAAACTAACCCTCACAAATACTAAACCACATACCACACACATAATCACACGACCACGTATAAAACAAACACACACCAATTCTGCACCGCACAGCACATCACACACTGCACTAGCCGTTACCACCCATACACTTACACCACGCTTACACACCTCACACAGACCCCACAACACACACCATTAACACACCGCACTTAACATCATCACAAAAACACGACAGTGCACCAGATACACACCACCATTAGATATATACACATCACACATATAAACACACATCCACACACCGCAGTTAACATCCTCACGGAAACAGGAGCACGCACGCCACACACCAGATACACACCACTATTAGATACATACACATCTCACACATCCACACACATTAAAAACACGCGACACGCTACATAACCGTTAACACACAGACATCACACATTTCGCACACAACACATACGCACACACCGTGCTTACTACACACACCTAACACACTACACATGTACAATACCACACACACACATACATACATACATACAAACACACACACACACACACACACACAATTCCATACCACGACCATACAGAACGGGCACAGAGTGTCATATATATCACACTCCCCTCGCTCTCTCTCCCCCCTCTCTCTCATCCCCCCTCTCTCTCCTACCCCTTCCTCTCTCGCCCGCTCGGACAGATACAGACATGGGCAGAGCAGACATGCTGGTCAAACAGACAAGAGAGGACATAGTCACATATCGAATCGTTCCCCACAATGGTCTACACCACGTGACACACAACCTGTATGTGTACAAGAATGGGCAAGGGTGGTCTTACAGCAGAGACTGTGATAGGCCTTCAGATATTTTAGGTCACCACATATGAGGTAGGGTGATCACTTCCCTTCCTGATCTCCTTTCCTCCCCAGGTAATTCCCACAAGAGCCTGGCCACTCGCGAGGACTGGTGTTTGTGATTGTCTATCCTGGATCCCGGACAGGCCGGAAACAACAGTATTGTCGGTAGCGGGGTAGCAAAGGGACCACTGTCTGATAGGAATGTGCCCTAACAACCAGGCCACAGCGGCCCGTGAATATGCGACCATTGCGTCCTCAACCACCGAGCCAGGATTGTTATTTACAGTAACATACAGACACATCACAGAGTGTAACATAACATGACAGAACATAAAACATAACATAACAAAACATAAGAGAACATAGCAAAATATAACATAACGATACAAATAAAAAACATAACAGACACATAACAGAACATAATAACACATAACATAATAAAACATAACGAGATATAAGACAAAACGTGGATTTCAACCAGGTCACAGACAGCTCCACAGTCATAAACCCACAATATGGCTAGTGACAATAACTGCCGACTTCACATTGGAAGCATTTTCCGAAACGTTTATGTGAATATTGTGCAATGTTATTCATTTGATTTCTCTTTGGTTCAGTTCCAGAACTATAACGTGTGTGGACAGTTGCTGCATGGGGTTAGCTCGCTCGGTGGCGCTCTTAAAGCGTACCTGTAAATGCAAATGTTATTGTGCAGTCATTATGGTAGGCTGCCGGCAGAGTCGGGGTTGTGGCACTTGACAGATTGATGGCTGCCTGGAGGATGTACTTAAAACTTTAACTGTCTCCCTGGGACTTGGTATCTAGGTCAGCTAATGCTGCACGTGACGTCACAGTTCTTATGTTAACATCGAATAGGCCAACATTTGTGAACAGACAAACAGACAGGCTGGCAGACAGATTGACAGACGGACGGAGGGCCGGACGGAAGGCCGGACGGACGGACGGACGGACGGACGGACGGACGGACGGACGGACGGACGGACGGACGGACGGACGGACGGACGGACGGACGGACGGACGGACGGACGGACGGACGGACGGACGGACGGACGGACAGACGGACGGACAGACAGACAGACAGACAGACAGACAGACAGACAGACAGACAGACAGACAGACAGACAGACAGACAGACAGACAGACAGATAGATAGATAGATAGATAGATAGATAGATAGATAGATAGATAGATAGATTACACTGTTGACAGACTACATTTTGATAGACTACTGAGTTGACAGACTACAGTGTTGAAAGATTACAATTGTAACATATTACAGAGTTGACAGACAACGGTTGTAACATATTACAGAGTTGACAGACTATGGCTGTAACATATTACAGAGTTGACAGACTACGGCTGTAACATATTACAGAGTTGACAGACTACAGAGTTGACAGACTACAGAGTTAACAGACTACAGGGTTGACATACTACAGGGTTGACAGACTACAGGGTTGACAGACTACATGGTTGACAGACTAACAGACTACAGGGTTGACAGACTACAGAGTTGACAGACTACAGGGTTGACAGACTACAGAGTTGATAGATTACAGGGTTGACAGACTACAGGGTTGAAAGACTACAGTGTTTACAGACTACAGGGTTGACAGACTACAGGGTTGACAGACTACAGAGTTTACAGACTACAGGGTTGACAGACTACAGAGTTGATAGACTACAGTGTAGACAGACTACAGAGTTGACAGACTACAGAGTTGACAGACTACAGAGTTGACAGACTACACAGTTGACAGACTACAGTGTAGACAGACTACAGAGGTGACAGACTACAGAGTTGACAGGCTACAGAGTTGACAGACTACAGAGTTGACAGGCTACACAGTTGACAGTCTACAGAGTTGACAGGCTACAGAGTTGACAGACTACACAGTTGACAGAATACAGAGTTGACAGACTACAGAGTTGACAGACTACAGTGTAGACAGCCCTAATGTAGGAATGCACTACTTCTTACAACAACAGACGTTACATTACAGTTGGACTTGAAACCGACATGTAGCCAAAAGATAACAGGTGAGATAACCCAGAGACCACTCAGTGACAAAATGAGGAACATGGCTTTTGCTCTTGTCGAGAGATAACAGGTCTGGGAGCCAAATCAGACCACATGCTGGTTATCATTTAAGTTGGGCTCTCATTCGCGGTATAGGCCTTTTCCAGAAATGTGGACAAGGTTACATTGTTTTAAAATATCACTGGAGACAGACAGACGGACCGACGGACCGGCAAGCACGTAAGCAGGGTGGTAGGCGAGGGGTTAGGGGGGGGGGGAACAGGAGGAGAAGGCGTAGGAACGGGTGGGTGGTCGGATGGACGGATTGACAGATGTACAGACAGGCAGACACACAGACAGACACATAGATAAACACACCGACCGACCGACCGACCAAGTAACATCACACCGGCCGCTATTACTTCCGTACCAGTCACTGGTACCCGGGCTCGGCTAAATAGACCCGGGAGTCTATTTTAATTATAGAATTCATCATTGATGCGGATTCGAACCGCCAACCTGTGCCCGACACTACATTACACTACCCTACCCTAGCTCACTCAAAGGAAAGACTGTTACACGAACACAATATGAGCGCCTTCTATCAACACAAAGAACGGGATAGGACGACCAACTGAAGCTGCTCAAAAACACACGAAGAACGAACGAACTTTATTATCACAGGGACACAAATTGGGCACGCAGACCCGTCTTACATTCGGTCTTTCCAAGCACTCGTCTTTCGTTCATCATTGTGCAGGTTACATTCACATATGAAATAAAACATTCTCAAATGAATGTTGTAAACTTCAATAATGCCTTTTGCCATGTTATGAGACAGGTAGGCAGGCAGGCAGACATACGTACACACGCACCAATAACGGAACGGAAGAGGAAGACCAACCGAATCTGTCCAGCAACTGTCTACGTCACAGGTCTGCTGAAATCACATGCGGCGTCTTGTTTCTGGGTGCTCAATCTGAACACCAGATGTAGAACAGTGACAGAAGACAGCCCCAGGGTTGTCCTGAACATGCTCAGGTCTGCCTAGGTTTGTCTACCTGCGTCTGTCTACCTGCAAATGTCTACCAGCATCTGTCTACTTGTGTCTGTCTACCTGCGTCTGTCTACATGTGCCTGTCTACTATGTCTGTCTACCTGCATGTCTACCTATGTCTGTCGCCCTGTGTATGTCTACCTGCTTCCGTCTACCTATGTCTGTCGCTCTGTGTGTGTCTACCTGCATCCGTGTAAGTATAAATGTCGCTCTGTGTGTGTCTACCTGCATCCGTCTACCTATGTCTGTCGCTCTGTGTATGTCTACCTGCATCCGTCTAACTATAAATGTCGCTCTGTGTGTGTCTACCTGCATCCGTCTACCTATGTCTTTTTGAGACAATTCAAGTAGAGATCGGTCTATGTGAGGCCATGTTTGAGCCACTTCAAGAAGGGATCGGTCAATGTGAGTTCCAATTCCAATTCCAATTTTCGAAAACAAAAACAAATTTCAAATTCGGTCTCGCCTAACCTGCTTCCTCATTGGTGGTTACTGTTGAGATCCGTGGTTGTGTGGTTTGTTAGTCCAAATTCATACTGGTTTTATTGGTTTCGCTCTGTTTATCGGATAAAGTTATTTTGTGCTGTGGTTATTTTCTTTCTTTCATATGCTGGTCCTGATAAAGACCGGTTCTTGGGCGTGCCTACTAGGTTCCGCAGTCTTTCGTTTCTTGGTTTCTTTTTCCATTCGCACCACTATGTGTTTGTTGTTTGTTGTGTTGTCCTCACCGGGGCTGGTCCCGGTTATGTTCAGTCCTCATAAGGACTCGATGTTGGCAAAGGCAGAGAGTTCAAGAGTAGTCTCAAATTGTTCCCCCCGGTCAGCTGCCCGTCCTCCTCTACGTTCGCTTTCTTGTTTTCGTTATCGGTGTATGGGTTGGTGCAACAACAAAACGACCCGGTCTCACTGGCTATGCTTGAGCTATTTCAAGTAGGGATCGGTCAATGTGAGGCCATGTTTGAGCCACTGTCAGTAGGGATCGGTCATGTGACGCCATGTTTGAGCCACTTTGAGTAGGGATCGGTAAATGTGAGGCCATGTTTCAGCCACTTCCAGCAGGGATCGGTCAATGTGAGGCCATGTTTGAGCCACTTCAAGTCACCGTGGTGCACTAAGTTAGAGAAGATGTCACAAAGCAAACGCGATCAACCATTTCTGACATTTTGTAAATCTGGGGTCAGTAACACCAGTTTAGTCTCCATGGTTCGCATCCACATCCCAGACCATGTCTGCCCCCCTCTCCCCCTCCCCATGCATACAACATGGTTGCCTATAAGCTGTCTCATGCATGAGGTCGTGTACACGAGAGGAATGAAATTGACGTTAGGCTTCGTATAAACGCAAATGGCTGTGTACGGCAACAAGAAATTGTGGACGGTGACTGCACAATTATCCGTCAGATTACTTTCTTACTTTTACACATCACTAACGAAGACCTAGGGGCGGATTTGTAAACAAAAGAAAGGGGGCGATGGGAGGGGGGGAGGGGGGGGGGGTGGAGAACAAGCAGACTGGAACAGAGAGGAGATGAAAGGATTGCGCCAGATAGGTGTGGGTACAGACGGGACGATTGTCGACTAGACTGTGACTCGTGCAAGCTTAGGATGCCCGAAGACTGATGGAAGACGCTACATGTAACCACATGTAACCACATGTAACCACATGTAACCACATGTAACCACATGTAACCACATGTAACCACACTGGCATGGTAGCAGACAATTAGGCAGGTTGCCTGCACGGTGGTTAGACAGCTAGACTGACAGTCAAGTTTTTAGACAGGTAGACTGACAGCCATGTTGTTATACGGGTAGACAGACAGCCAATGACTTAGACAGGTAGACTGACATCCACGTTGATGGACGGGTAGATTGACAGTCAATCACCTTGACAGGTAAACAATATGAAATGACATAAAGTAGTGCAGCTTTACATACCAGAATTAAGACACCGTATGTGTCTTAATATGTGTATGTGTCTTAATGTCATTTTATATTGTTTACACTTTCACAGCTTTACCGCAGTTCCACCAAACCTTGACAGGTAGACTGACAGCGAACGAACGAACGAGCGAACGAAAATCTTTATTTTCAAAGGGTTAAGAATTGGGCACGCAGGCCCGTCTGACATTCTGCCCTTCTTCTCTATTTCCTCTCTTACATTCTTTCATTCAACATCACTTATGAAGCAAATTTTTGACAATAAAAGAACAGCATTAAAACGCATGAAAAACAATCAATAACAAATGACTCACTGAGGCAGTGTTTAACATGGGCATTATAAATACTTAAGGAAGGTGTAACGTGTCATACATATGGGAATGTTTTTTGGCTAGTTGCTGTTTGAGATAATTTACCATTATTAATTATTGTCTGTTTTTGTTTTTGTTTATGGGGGAATGTAGTCTGTACTGAGGTAGTGTTCAAACAGGTTGCGAATGCATCGGGTAGATTGACAGCCAATCACTTAGAGAGGTAGACTGACAGCCAATCCCGTCGACAGGTAGACTGACAGACAATCACTTAGACAGGTAGACTGACAGACAATCACTTAGACAGGTAGATTGACAGACAATCGCTTTGACAGGTAGACTGACAGCCACGTTGATGGACGGGTAGATTGACAGCCAATCACTTAGACAGGTAGACTGACAGTTACGTTGATGGACGGGTAGATTGACAGCCAATCACTTTGACAGGTAGATTGACAGCTATGTTGATGGACGGGTAGATTGACAGCCATTCTCTTAGACAGGTAGACTGACAACCACGTTGATGGACGGGTAGATTGACGGCCAATCTCTTAGACAGGTAGACTGACTGCCATGTTGATGGACGGGTAGATTGACAGCCAATCACTTTGACAGGTAGATTGACAGACAATCACTTAGACATGTAGACTGACAGCCACGTTGATGGACGGGTAGATTGACAGCCAATCACTTTGACAGGTAGATTGACAGCTATGTTGATGGACGGGTAGATTAACAGCCAATCTCTTAGACAGGCAGATTGACAGCCAAGTTGCGAAGCAGACAAATAAGCGGTTAGACAGACAGCAAATTTGTAAGAGAAATAGTTAGCAGTTACACAAATAAACTATCAGAAAAACTATTTGTCATATAGACTTCCTGTGAAGCAGTTAGACAGACAGACAGACATCCAAGCAGTTAGACAAACAGGTAGAAAGCCACGCAGTTATATAGAAGGACAGACAGTCACGCAGTTAGACAGATAGATAGACAGTCACGCAGTTATATAGAAGGACAGACAGTCATGCAGTTATATAGAAGGACAGACAGTCACGCAGTTAGACAGATAGATAGACAGTCACGCAGTTAGACAGATAGATAGACAGTCACGCAGTTAGACAGATAGATAGACAGTCACGCAGTTAGACAGATAGATAGACAGTCACGCAGTTAGACAGATAGATAGACAGTCACACAGTTATATAGAAGGACAGACAGTCATGCAGTTATATAGAAGGACAGACAGTCACGCAGTTAGACAGATAGACAGACACGCAGTTAGACAGACAGATAGACAGACACGCAGTTAGACAGATAGATAGACAGTCACATAGTTATATAGAAGGACAGACAGTCATGTAGTTATATAGAAGGACAGACAGTCATGCAGTTAGACAGATAGATAGACAGTCACACAGTTATATAGAAGGACAGACAGTCACACAGTTATATAGAAGGACAGACAGTCATGCAGTTCGACAAATAACCAACGAGTTAGACAGATATATGCACAGTCAAACAGTTAGGTAAGATAGACAGAGAGCCAGGCATTTACACAGACAGACATTCAGCTAAGCAACGAGATAGACAGCTACGTAGTTAGACAGATAGGCAATTCTACAGATGGTCAAGCTGTTAGACAAATGGTTAAAATGTTAGACAGATGGTCAAGTTATTAGACAGATGGTCAAGCTGTTATACTTATGACCAAATGTTAGACAGATGGTCAAGTTGTTAGACAGATAGTCAAGTTGTTAGACAGATGGTCAAGTTGTTATACAGATGGACAAGTTGTTAGACTGATGGTCAAGTTGTTAGACAGATGTTCAAGTTGTTAGACAGATGGTCAAGTTGTTAGACAGATGGTCAAGTTGTTAGACTGATGGTCAAGTTGTTAGGCAGATGGTCAAGTTGTTAGACAGATGGTCAAGTTGTTAGACAGATGGTCAAGTTGTTAGACAGATGGTCAAGTTGTTATACAGATGGTCAAGTTGTTAGACTGATGGTCAAGATGTTAGACAGATGTTCAAGTTGTTAGACTGATGGTCAAGTTGTTAGGCAGATGGTCAAGTTGTTAGACAGATGGTCAAGTTGTTAGACAGATGGTCAAGTTGTTAGACTGATGGTCAAGTTGTTAGCAGATGGTCAAGTTGTTAGACAGATGGTCAAGTTGTTATACATATGGTCAAGTATTTAGACTGATGGTAAAGTTGTTAGACAGATGTTCAATTTGTAAGACAGATGGTCAAGTTGTTAGACTGATGGTCAAGTTGTTAGGCAGATGGTCAAGTTGATAGACTGATCCTCAAGCTATTAGACAGATTTTCAGGCTATTAGACAGATGGTAAAGCTGACAAGTAATTAGATATACCTATGACAGACATACAGACAGACAGACAGACAGACAGACAGACAGACAGACAGACAGACAGACAGACAGACAGGCAGGCAGGCAGGCAGGCAGGCAGGCAGGCAGGCAGACAGATGAATAATGAATATGGAGAAAGCGAGAAAGTATGTATGTATATATAAGTAAACGTGTGTTAGTGAGTTAGTGATTGTGAGTATATGTGTATGCGAGAGAGTGTATTTGTGTGTTATTGGGTACGTGCATAACTGAGAGTTTGTGTAAATGATGTAAGCAATAGATAATTAAAAACAATAGATAATAGATAATTGATGGAGGAAAGATGAGTGATTGGTAGGGCCGAATATAAGATGGGCCTCTGTGCCCAAATTGTGCCCCTTTGAAAATAAACTTCAATCGGTCGTTTTTTCTGTCCCTGTATCATACGTACACCACGTTAATGTTTTCACACGTTCAGTCATTTTTAAGCATTCTCTCTCTCGCTCTCTCTCTCTCTCTCACTCTCTCTCTCTCTCTCTCTCTCTCTCACTCTCTCTCTCTCTCTCTCTCTCTCTCCCTGTGTGCCTGTGTAAAAGAGAGAGAGAGAGAGTGAGAGAGAGAGAGAGAGAGAGAGAGAGAGAGAGAGAGAGAGAGAGAGAGAGAGAGAGAGAGAGAGAGAATTGAGTGCTCGCATGTCCTGTAACATGCCATTCCATATTGTTTTTTTTGTATTTTCATCTTTCACATTATCATTTTGTATGTATGACACTTGATTTTATCATATATAAATATAACATTACTGTAATATGAGTGAGAGCGTTACTGAGAGAGAGAGAGAGAGAGAGAGAGAGAGAGAGAGAGAGAGAGAGAGAGAGAGAGGCGGGGGAGAGAGAGTTGAATTGCATCACTAATTTTTAAGTTACAAAATGTATATGTACAATTTTTCTCCATTTTCTTTACCATTTTGCGACAATGCTCACGACAATCGTCACTGTATGTGTGTGTAAAGTGTGGGAGTTTGATCATAATAGTAGGTTGGGGGATTGGGGAAGTGTGTGTGTGGGTGGATTCGTGATGTGTGTGGGTGGGCTCAGGATGTGTGGGTGGGCAGGGTGGGATTGTGTGGGTGGGTGGGGAATTTATGTGTGGGTGGGTGGGGGATTTGTGTGTGGGTGCGTGCGAGATGTATGGGTGTATGGCGAGATGTGTTTGTGGGTGGGGATGTGTGTTTGTCTAGGTGGTTGTGGGTGAGTGGGTGGAGGAGGATATGTTGGTGGATGATTGATGGTGGGTTATGGGATGGGTGGGGGTATATGTGTGGGTGGAGAGATGTGGGTGTGGGGATATGTGGTGGGTGGGAGATGTGTGCAGGTGGGGGTGGTTGTGGGTTTGGGGATGTGTGTGTGGGTGAGGGATGTGTATGGGTGTGGGATGTTTGGGTGGATGGGTGGGGAGTGTGTGTGAGTGAGAGATGTGGGGGTGAATGTGTGTGGGGGATGTGTGTGGGTTGGGGGAGGGGTGCGTGATTGGTGTGTGTGATGGATTTGGAGATGTGTGTGTGGGTGGGGGATATGTCTGGCTGGGTGGGGGTGTGTGTGTGGGTGGGGGTGTGTGTGGCTGGATGGAGGATGTATGTGTGGTTAGTGAGGGTGATTGTAGTTGGGGGATGTATGGATGGGTAGATGTGTGTGTGGGTGAGGAATGTGTCTTTGAGATGTGTGTGGGTGTGGTGTTGTGTTGGAGGGGAGCTGGGTGTGGATAAATGATGTTTGTGTGGGTGGGTGAAGGTGTGGTTGGGTTTGCGGGTGGGTGAAGGATGTGTGTGAGGGTGGGGGATGTGTGCTTAGATGGGTGGTTGGGATGTGTGAGTGTGGGTGGGTAGATAGGAGATGTATGTGTTGATGAGTGGGTAAGGGATGTGTGGGTGTTAGTGGTTGAGGGATAAGTACGTGTGTCTAAGGATGTGTGAGGGGATGAATGTATGGGTTGGGGATGTGTGTGTGGGTTGATTGTGCGTGGTAGGGAGGTGTGTGTTTGTGAATGGGGAATGTGTAGGTGGGTGGGGATGTGTGTGAGGGATGTTTGTATGGGTGGGGCGATTGTGCGTGGGTGGGGATGTGTGTGTGTATGGGTAGGGGTGTGTGGTTAAGGGATGTGTGGCTGGGGGAATGGATGGATGGAGGATGTGTGGTTGGGTAGAGGATGTGTGGGTGGCTGATTGTATATAAGTAAGGGTGTGTGGTTAAGGGATGTTTGGTTGGGGGACGGGTGGGTAGAGGATGTGTGGGTGGGTAGAGGATGTGTGGGTGGGTAGAGGATATGTGGGTGGGTGAGTGTGTACAGGTTAGGAGATGGTGGGGGATGTTTGTAGGTGTGGGCTCGGGATCTGTGAGTGGGCTGGGGGAGATGGAAAGATTATGTGGGTGAGTGCGGAATTTGTGTGTGTTAGGTGCGGAATATGTGAGTTGACGGGGAGATGTGTGTGTGGCTGAGGAATGTGTGTTTGGCTGGGTGGTTGGAGGTGTGTGGGTGGAGGAGGATATTGGGTGAGTGATTGTTGGTGGGAAATGGGACGGGTAGAGGATATGTGAGTGGGTGGGGAGATGTGTGTAGGTGGGGGATGTGTGGGTTATTGAATGTATGTGTGCTTGGGGTGTGGGTGGATGGGATGTGTGGTGGGTGAGAGGTGTGTGTGGGTGGGGAGATGTGTAGGTGCAGGGATGTGGTGGATGGGTGGGGGAATGTATGGTATGTGTGTGTGGTTGGGTGGGAAGTTGGAGTGAATGGGGGATGTGTGGGTGGGTGGTGGATGTGTCTCATAACATAGTAATATGCATTGTTTATGTTTACAAAATTCATGTGACAATGTTTTTTTCCTATGCACTGTTGATGAAAGAAAGATGAGTGATTGGAAGGGCCGAATGTAAGACGGGCCTGCGTGCCCAATTTGTTACCCTTTGAAAATAAAGTCTGTTCGTTCGTTCGTTCTCTCTCTCTCTCTCTCTCTCTCTCTCTCTCTCTCTCTCTCTCTCTGTCTCTCTCTCTCTCTCTCTCTCTCTCACACACACACACTGACCACTTCCTGCAAACACAAAGTTGACAGGCACCACAAATCTGCTTCGATCAGCGTCTTGGAATTGAACGCAGGAAGCCCGCGACACTAGGTATCTGTTCAGTTTAGTGTAGTGGGATCAACATCACGGCACACGGGTGTAACCCTTAAGTGTTCCGTTCTACTCCTAACTCAAACCTGAGTCGGGAGAAACTCAGCTCAGTGCACGAACTCCGTAGCACCGGCGAAGATCTTGAGGTATCTGTTTAAAATACTACAACGATAGGGGCTTGGCGTCAGCACCAGGCGTCAAACGACAGCTGCCATCTTGTCACAGTTTACCTGTATTTTTGCCCACACACACGGCAGGTAACAACTTTCACGCGAACAGGAAGATATAAACGTGGACACGATAACAAACGACAGCAACGATAACTAGATGTTATTAATTACTTACCTTTAGTCTCTACAGAAACCTATTTTCAGGAAAAGTTGTGGAATAGATAGGTCCCTGCCCACACACAAGTCACCTGATAGAAAATCTTGTCCAAAGACGAATCCTGTTAAAGGGGTCGACCGTGTTACCGCGGGGACCCGTTGTAACACATCTTGTCAGTAAACACGACACACTAGTATTTCAGATAATGCAATAATTGGTTGGTCATGCCAGGTCGAGATATCAGAACTCGATCTGCGATTGTAATACACTTATGTTGGTTAAATAATTATTATAACTATAGATAGAAGTAAAAGAGGCGTACAACCCGCCCCTACACCGCAATAACTGCCGCCAGTGTGTTGTGCAAGGTTGAAATCTACTGTGTCAAGTGTGATTGATGCCCCGGGACTTGTGTGTCTCAGTCAAGTTGTATATACGCGCTGATATCTTCCGTGTTGGGCTCTTGTTGCAGATAACGGGTCTTTACCAGCAAATCCTTCCTTTTCCTTTGCCAACGATTTTTGCGATAAGAATAAAATGTTGCTGAAATATGTTTTTGAAATGATATAATAGTGAGTTGACACCCAAGTATGGTGGTCCTGGTGTCACTTCCCCTTCATGACCCAGTGTGAAACAATACTCATCAACTAAGTTTACACTTGTTTGAGAGTTCAGGTCACGCCACCAGCCTGACCAATTAATACTGTATTGTCATTTATTGCCAATATAGTACCTTGCGGTGTGTGGCAGAGGGGTCTTTGAGCCTGAGGAATAAAGGCCGCCTCGCTAGTGCAGTCGCCGTGAACTTTGCAGGTTAGAATTTTCTTTTTGCCCCCGACAGAAAAAAATCCCACACCTTACCGAGGGTTCGAACCTGGGTCTCCCGAAGGAGAGTCCGGCGTTCTAGCCACTCGGCCAGCCGCTCCTCAATCAATGGTCAACAGAAATCTACGCCTAGCACCATACTCGGAGTATTTCGGGTTGGTGTGTGTGTCGGGGTTTTTTCGTGTTACAAAATATATGTGGCGGTCGTTTGTCCAGGGATTGCCAATAGTTGGAGGTTGACCAACGGCACAGATCTGCGAGTCATAAAAATACAAATATTGGCAGCCTTCGTCAGGTCTTAGTCAGATCTGACCGAGCTACCGTATGACAGTAGTCGGCACTACTACCACAAAACCCGACACTCCACATTGTGCCAAAGCTTCGGGCGGAGGAGCGCAATTTGGAGGGTACAAGTTTTATCCTGGTGCGAGGAAATGCAACCTAAAGACTAAATGTCATGGCAGGTTAGACCAGGTCCTAAGCCTTGGTTGGCAGCTGATCCGGCAGCTTCTGCAGCTTGTCTTGTTCCAGGTGTATTGGTGTCACCTTTTCTCTGGAGTAAACTAGGCAGGCCGAGAGAGGGATTATGTTGCATGGGCAACACGTGATCTCTACAATTAAGCCCTGGCTGTGAGTTTATCATCATCATGTGCCATGCCGATAATCGTGGGCGGTCATGTTTCACCATCTCACTCGATCACCAGAGTCGTGGATCAGGTCTGTGTTCTTGTCTCAACCATATCGTGTGGCCAAGCCATCCAGATATTTACTCCTCTGCCTTCCGCGTGCTCTTGCCCCCGCAGTTTTGCTTTGTGCCTTGGGAGGATTATTGTGCCTTTTATTGTTTGAAGCACAATAACTATCGTCGGCCCTACAAGCAGCAGCCATAAGTACCGACAACCTTTTAACATCGTACCGAAGGGCGTCAGACCAGGTTGTGTAATGGCCCCTGATTTGTCCTCACTGTACAGTGAACATATAATGGGATCTACAGAAAATATGCCAGAGATCCTGATTGGGGGAAATAATATAAATAACTTACATTATGCTGACGACACCGGTTTGATGGCAACAAGTCTAAAAGATCTACATCACTAATTTCTGTTTAATCTTGTTTACTATTTGTTTCATGATTATTCTGAGTAACTCCTTTGTCATGTGACTCATAAGACTTATTATACGATGCTGTTCACATTCTAAAGAGCCTGGTTTCTTTGGCAGAGCTATAAAGGTGGATTTTAATGGGTCACTAGGAATGTACCCACCATTGTAGATGTCATTTAGAAATTTTTTCAGTATTTCTACTCCAAAATCACCCAGAGCCGCAATTTCCTCTACTGTAATGTTGCCTGGACCGGGTGCCTTTCCTTTCTTTTTGCAATGTAGTGCATCTTCAGCTTCTGCTGCAAGTATTGGTTGACCTTCGCCATTGTTTTGAATATTCACATCCGGTCTCCTATCATCATACAGCTCTTCCGGATATTCCGTCCATCCATTGACTGTAGCATCTTTTCCCATCAATATTGCACCGTTCTTCAATTTTAAATGTTGAGTTGAGTTAAGAACCGACATCACTACACTCAGGACATTCCCATACGTGCTCCGTCCCTCGTTCAACAGCCAGCAAAGAGTCATACTACTAATCGTTCCCACCGCTATCTGATTAAAAGTTCTCCTGGTCTTTACTCTCAGTTTTGAGATTCTTCCAGAACCCCTGCCGATCCCCCGCAATCTCATTCTTTCCACATATGTGTTCTGGTCCCACAAGCGCACGACCACCTCCCCCTTGTCCATAGCAAACTACCACCAAGAGATGCATTCCCTGCTAGCCTATCAGCCTGTTCATTCCCCCGTACCCCTGCATGGCCAGGGCAAAATATCCGTACAATTCTCACAATCTGTGACCTCTGAAGTGACGAGAGCCATTCCACACGAAAACATTCCGTTCTCCACCTTATTAAGCATACTCTTTGAATCCAACGTGTGTTGCAGTGGTCTCCTCTGGCAACTGGAATGCCGCTTCAATTTTAAATATCCAATGGTAGTTCGTGTTTTCCTATCTGTTATTTATCTTTAATGTTGCATGAGTTCACTGAGAGTAAATACAAAACTTGGAACGGCAATATTTTCAAAAACCCCACAGTTACTAAAAATACACCCTGTGTATAGGTTTGAGGGGAGATTGGAGGGACATGTTATGACCGTTTTGATTTCAGACTTAGAATGTTCAGATTCAAACCCAGTCGTCTGCGTGTGTGTTGGTAGAAGAATCCCTGACGATATGGCGCGGTTACTCTGGGTGTTTAGATGGTTGTTAGCTATTTCTCGAGTATAACTTGTCGACCTGTGTAGTTGGTTGTTGCTTTCGTGTATATGATAACTCATCAACCTGTTAGTTGATTGTTACTATTCAGATGTATAATAACTTGTCTAGCTGTTAGTAATTGGTGCTGCTTTTTAGGCGTATAACAATCTGTCTACTATCTAGTCGGTTGTAGTTTATTGTTGTGATGACTGCTTAGCCGTACAGGGTCCTACCTGTATAGTGAGGTTATAAGCAACTGTTGATGTCGATGTGTGAAAACCGTTGAAGTTGATCGACTACTGTTGTCTCATGTTGTACTGCTGGTTATAATGTGCATTCATTGTGTGAGATTTGATGTCACTTTTGGCGATTTTCTAGAGCGCAATACAATTATCTAGATGCTGTTTTTATTTCATGTGTTTGGCTCAGCTTGTGTAGATTACTTGCTGTGTGGGACACAGAGGTGTTTCCAATGCACCAGGGCCGGGTTATATACTGGCCAAGACCTATTGACGTGTCCTCGTCGAGCGTCCTGGGCAACAGGTCCCTTCGGGGTCCTGGCTGAAGTCAATAGGATCGCCGATTCCTCCGAAGTCGGAGAGTGTCTGCCTGTACGGCGAGGAACCACCAGTCTGCACACCAATAAGCCAGACATGGGACAACGGATACTTACGCAAACCTCAGGTCCTTATGACATCGCACTGATGCTGGACAACAGGATGCCTTCATCCGACATACAGGACTTTGCGTTGGAGCTCAAGCCAACGAACACAAGCAAGCAAGCACTTGCTGTGTGGGCATTGTGGTCGAGTTCGTGCCCCGTGGGTGAATTGTTGTTGTTGTTGTTTATGTTGACTGGCTATCGTAGTACTGTATACTGTGTTGGGTTTAGGATTCCATTTCTCTTATCCCTGCTCAAGGGCCGACCAACACAACCCCACAATTCACGACCCCTCTGGGGCTCCACCCCTGGGGTACCGCCAAGTTCGGGTTGTAGATAATTCTGGTGGCACGTAAGCCATGCCTTCTTGTCCTCGACTTTTGTTGTGGTGGACAAACTAACATCTCTGTTTCCCCGTGAACCAGGGAACATGTGTAGGCAGGACACGGAAAGTTCATCTGAACTCACACAGACCCCGGAATTTGGCGCGAACACGCAGTGGGTAGTCAAAATACTGTTGAAGAATTCCCCGTTTGATTCGTATCATCGTCAAGTGTCCATACTCCAGACAGAGAGAGAGAGAGAGAGAGAGAGAGAGAGAGAGAGAGAGAGAGAGAGAGAGAGAGAAGAGAGATAGAGAGAGAGAGAGAGAGAGAGAGATAGAGAGAGAGAGAGAGAGAGAGATAGATAGAGAGAGAGAGAGAGAGAGAGAGAGAGAGAGAGAGAGAGAGAGAGAGGATTGCTCCGAATTAAATCAGGTGAGCAAGTCCTACAGGAGACAAATGAAAATCGTAAATTGATTAGAGAAATTAGACGTAGACAGTCAAAATTTTTTTGCACATGTTATGAGAAGAAATGGATTGGAGAATTTAGTGACAACTGGCAAGATCGAGGGGAACATACCAAGGGGAAGACCGAGAAGTAAATACCTGGATGGCTTGGCCATGTGGCATAGTCGAGACAGGAACACTGAGCTGATCCACGACTCTGGTGATCGAGTGAAATGGCGAGTCGTGACCGCCCACGCTTTCCGGCATGGCACATGATTGATTGATTGAGCAAGATCTCAGAAATCATTAACACGTAATAACCGCCATCCAGAAGAAAATGACCAGGCACCGCTACTCAGGTTGAGCCAGTGAAGAAGCGCAACTGTACTGACGACCGTCCAGTACCCACGGGTGGAGTCCTACATCAATCAGGTAACCTCCTACGCAGACTGAGACCAGGGTATATCTAACCACCCTGGCGTTACTGATCTTGTTGTCTATTTGTTTTCATGATGAGACGGCCCAACAAGGCTGCTCTACCTTGTCTCCGCCATCATCTATCCTGATTGTAAAGACACTAGTTCGGTCCGGACGCGTACGAAGCCCTCACCTGTGGGACTTGGCTGAACGCCTCCAAGCCGGGTCCCTTGGGTTCCAGGGTCTGGCCATCACTCGCCACCTGCTCGTGGTGGCGAGGTCTCGGAGGTTTGACGCTGTGCCGCCAGCATCTGTAGCCTACCTTGTGCCAGACGTATTGGTTACCCATTCCTCTGGAATACACAAGATTAGGCCGAGAGAGGGAATATGTCGTTTGGGCACCACATGTTTCTCTGAAGCTCTGCCCATGCATTGTGATGGAATATTGGCCACATTCCAACTCACATACTTTGGTCTGTCAAGACTGCAAGGTGCCATTCAGTTCTATTAATAAACTTATTCTTTTGTTCTACGTTGATAACCTGTTTGGGTTAAGTCAATGGTTGTGTCATTTAGGACAAGAGACAGTATTTGTTGCGTTTATAGTCTTTGTCCATTGTCTCACGTGGGACGATCGCAGATAAGAGGTGGGACGGGAGTAAACTAGAGCGCTGAGATTACGGTAGGTGACAGTGAACCCACCACGTCCTGTTATAGTGATGCATATAAAAGATATCAAACATCATTAAATGTGGTATCTATAAAAAGATTTTAAACATCATTAGATGTGGTATCTATAAAATATATCAAACATCATTAGATGTGGTATCTATAAAATATATCAAACATGATTGGATGTGATACATATAAAAGATATCAACATTATTAGATGTAATATATATAAAAGATATCAAGCATCATTAGCTGTGATACAGATACAAGTTATCAAACATCATTAGATGTGATACATACAAAAGGTATCAAACATCATTAGATGTGATACATATGAAACATAGCAAACATTATTAGATGTGATAGATATAAAAGTTATCAAACATCATTAGACGTGATACATATAAAAGATGTCAAACACCATTAGATGTGATACATATGAAAGATATCAAACATCATCGAATGTGATACCCATGAAATATATCAAAACATCATTTGATGTAATACATTTGAAAGATATCAAATATCATCGAATGTGATACATGTAACATATATCAAACACCATTAGATGTGATACATATAAAAGTTATGGAACGTGACGTCCAGCATGTCATGAAACCATTCCAGTTATTGCCACACTGACTACATAATAAACAAGTCAGCCTTGACTATCGCTGTCTGTATCGACATTCAGTCATTATGCTGTGTGTATTTATATCTAGATTCCTCATGTTTGTGACACTGTGAAGCATTTACATATTTTTTTCCCCGCCAAGGCAGTGAACTGTGAACAGACTTTCTCTAACGCATAGTATGCACAGCCCAAACTGGGAAATCCCCCTGCCACCTGTGATAAGCACACAACAGACTCGGGCAGAAACAATATACAGGTGTGTGTGTGTGTGATCGAGCATGTAGTCAGCAGTACGTGCAGCCTGACGGACACGTCCTGCACTTTTTTGTTCGCTTATCCTATTTACAGGATATTGCTGTTACCACCAGCATTTTACCGCTGTTGTTGATTTCTTGGCAAGATTACGCTCAGTAGTTTGCCATTGTTTTCTGAGCGACCGGCTCACATACCCCTGTAATTAAACACTGCGGCGCGATCCGCTACCGAATCTCGCGCAGCTGCGTTACCCTACGTGGATATACGGGATTACGGAGAAAGACATTAACACCTTAGCCAGGGAGTCTTACCTAACTGAATTACAACCCGTGAACCGCGAGCTGTCAGCCGTGACGCCCTCGTTTGATACTGTCAGATTTGTAGCATTTATAGTGGCCATATTTATAATGGCTATATTTATAGTGTTATTTTATGTCGGAGCATTTACAGTATTATTTTCTGTGGTAACATTTACAGTACTTTTATCTGGGCTGTGACTAGCTTTGAATTTAAGCGGAATCCACGATGCACCTATATAGTGCGTTCACAAATATTTTCCCGCGTATAAAAATCCATGTCAATAACCAACTGAAGGAAAATGATGAGATTTAGCATATAACCCTATCATTATGTACACCCAACAACAACAAACATTTTATCTGAAGACTGTACAGCAGATTTCAATGTTTGTCTATATGCGGTATATAATTTACGGGTTAGAAAGAAGTGCATATTATGCAATGTATAACATATTATCATAGAAACACCCGTGTTCAGTGTGTTTAATAATGAATGTTCTCCGTGGTGCACGGGAATTTCCTTATGAGAAGCACGTCATATAGTGGAACAGATATGCCTTACATACCTTCTACTCGAGATCATGGCACACTACAACTACACCTGACCTGGCGTTTCATTCACCAGACCTGGAGTGGTACATTACACAAATTGTTGGGAAACAACTTGGTGGCAGTGACCATCGGCCAGTCTTTCTAACTGTAGAAAATGACCTTGTAAGTGAAAGCAGCACCCTTTCGAGGTGGAACTATAAGAAAGCAGACTGGGCAATGTACAAGCATCGCACTAGCATACTGGTTAGAAACCTGAACACAGAGAAGGACATAAATAAAGTAGTTGAAGAGTTTGGGAAATGCATAATACAGGCAGCACGAGAAACAGTACCAAGAGGAGCCCGTAAACATTATAAACCCTACTGGAGTAGTGAACTGGAACAGTTGCATAACGACGTGGAAGTGTGTAGAAAGCAAGCAGAGGCCACACCCAGCCAAGAGCACCACAATAAATTCCAGCACGCAAAAGCCAAATTTCAAAGGCCCAGCTGCAGGCTAGACGGAAAAGCTGGCAGGAGAAAACAGAGTCACTGAACTTTGAAAGAGTCACAAGGAAGTTGTGGAAGCTAATAAAACAGCTTAACGATGAGGGCACCGGGAGAAACTCAAAAATTGCACTACATAAAGACGGAAACATCTTAACAGGAAAGCAAACAGCTGACCATTTTTCGGAATCATTCGCACAAGATAACAATATCGAAATTAGTCCAGAGAAACAACAAGAGATTCGAGATAAATGGCAACATATAGGACAGAAGGAAATTGTACATGAGGTTATGGAGACACCTATCACATTCAGTGAACTGGAGCTAGCCATATCAAAACTTAAAATGCGAAAGTCACCAGGAGCTGATGGTATCTCCAATGAAATGATCAGGAACCTAAGAACAGAGGCCAAAGCAAAGCTGCTTCTTCTTCTTCTTGCTCAGCGTTCCGAGCCATTGAGGTTCTTTGCTGCAGATACAATCCGTCTCCATTCGTCTCTCTGGTTGACCTTCTCTTAAAGCTGCTACAGATCTTTAATAACACATGGACCTTAGGCAGTGTTCCACAAGTCTGGAGAGAAGCAATCATGATACCCCTCCTAAGATCTGGGAAAGACAGTTCCATTGCCTCCAGCTACAGACCCATTAGCCTCACCAGCTTTTTCTGCAAAACAATGGAACGCGTCATCAATCACAGACTACAGTGGTATATTGAAAGTGAAAACATCCTTGTGACACAACAGGCTGGCTTTAGGCAGTGCTACTCTACGGAAGATCAGACAACCTACCTCTCTCAAGAAGTTGAGGATGCATTCCAAGAGAAGAAGCTGGTACTTGCGGCTTGGATAGATCTGAAGAAAGCCTTTGACAAAGTCTGGAAAGAAAGTCTAATGAAGAAACTGTAAAGTCAATGGAAGAATGTACAAATGGGTGAAAGCATACTTGCACAACAGAAGAGTACAGATAGACGGTCTCAAGAGCAAGAAAGTACTATTGCGTCACGGTGTTCCCCAGGGCGGAGTCCTGTCCCCAACACTTTTTCTAATCTTCATCAATGATCTTGTTGCTAATCTACCGTATGGAATTAAAGCGGCAATGTAAGCTGATGACCTGGTTTTGCGGAGTGCAAATGAACATGCATCAGTGGCCACCATATTGCTACAGAGAGCTGTAGATACATTTGTTGCATGGGCGGATAGATGGTGTGTCAGCATAAACACAGACAAGTGCAGCACCACTCTATTTACCCTTTCTCCGAAACAAAAGGCAGGGATCATTCAGGTAAATGGAACACCCCTAATAGAAGATAAAGAACCAACATACCTTGGTGTAACATTCGACGACAGGCTGACATGGAGAAAACACATAAAAAAAGCAGTAGCAAAAGCCAGAAGGAAAATAGCCATCCTGAGAAAGCTAAGTGGAACCACTTGGGGAGCCAGTGGCAAAATACTTAGCAAAGTTTATCAACAGAACACACGACCAATCTTGGAATACGGGTCAACTGCGTGGTGTTCAGCATCAAAAACCACACTACAAGAGCTGGACAAGGTGCAAAATCAAGCACTTGGAGTCATCACAGGAGGGATGAGATCAACCCCTATAGTAGCAATGGAGAAAATGGGGAGGACACAAGCTCTAAGAGAACGCAGAGATACAAACACACTAATACAAGCAGAAAAGTTCCTCAGCTTGCCAGGCCACCCTATGAAGAACCGATTTGAAAACTTAGCTATGGGGCTGTTGAAAAGAAGTAGTTTCATCCACCAGGCCAAACAACTCTGCAGAGAAACCATCGATCTTCCCACAATTGGTATCCCCCTGACTACTATTCCAGAACGAACCCCGTGGAAAGATGAACATAAACTATCGCTACAAATCCAGACAAAAGTGAGAGGAAATTTTGACAAGGAAGAACAGAACAGTGTACAGCGCAGAACAGCCACTCTCAGCTTCCTTGATGACGAATACCTACAGGATCTCTGGATCCGAGTCTACACAGATGGGTCAGCACAAAATGCTGTTCGAAATGGAGGAGCGGGAGTGTATATAGAATACCCAAATAATACTAGAGACACGGCCAGAGTTCCAACATGAAAGTACTGCCATAGACTATGATGCTGAAATTGAGGCAATCAAGATAGCCACAGAGAAATTACAAAATACCAGCCATGGTACACAACCTGTGGTGATATTGACAGATGCAAAATCCGTAATAGAGGCACTCCTGTCTGGGAAATTGCCAGTTCTAAGGACACTACTTTCTGAACTTAGCAGTCAGCGTAAGGTCACAATACAGTGGATACCATCCCACTGTGGAGTCCCCGGAAACGACAGAGCTAATCGATTGGCTAAGGAAGGAGCAAAAGAAGAACAACCTGATGTGCCCATTACATACCACCAAAAGAAAAGAATGATCAAATCAATCAGAAAGCCACCAAACCTTACTCAAGACGACTACCACGTTATGGACAAACCAGAACAGTTAATTCTTCTGGGCCTGAAAACAGGACACAATAGATTACGCAACCAAATGTATATAAAATTCAAGATGGTGAAACAGCCATGTGCACACGTGGTTTGGCGTCGCAGACAGCAGAGCACATACTCCAGAATTGCCCAAACTACAACATATCCAGGCAAACCTTCTGGCCTAGAGAGACGACAGTGGAAGATAAACTCTATGGATCGCTGAGTGAACTAAAAAAGACTGTTAGATTCATACAAGAGACGACATTGCAGTTATAAACATATTTCAGGCGAACGAAAGAAAAAGAAGAAGAAGAAGAAGAAGAAGAAGAAGAAGAAGAAGAAGAAGAAGAAGAAGAAGAAGAAGAAGAAGAAGAAGAAGAAGAAGAAGAAGAAGAAGAAGAAGAAGAAGAAGAAGAAGAAGAAGAAGAAGAAGAAGAAGAAGAAGAAGAAGAAGAAGAAGAAGAAGAAGAAGAAGAAGAAGAAGAAGAAGAAGAAGAAGAAGAAGAAGAAGAAGAAGAAGAAGAAGAAGAAGAAGAAGAAGAAGAAGAAGAAGAAGAAGAAGAAGAAGAAGAAGAAGAAGAAGAAGAAGAAGAAGAAGAAGAAGAAGAATATGCCTTACGTCTTTTCCCGACTTTTCGTGAATTACTGTAAAACAAGTTTGCTAGCGTTAATTCAATACATTTTCGCTAACACATTACAGAAATTTCGACGCTTTCCATGATTTCAGTTGCCTATGGACCTATCAAAGACATTTGTTGAGTGGTAGTAAATATAAGATAGCAGGACACATTTCACAACGACAGATATTTTTCAAAAATCAATTTAACGTGAATGATGGCAAACATGTGTGAACGCACTATATTAGTTGCTACCACTGGGGCGTGTGCTGAACTGATGTTTGCGTGTACTATCAGTGTATAGATATGATCAGGCCGTGAGGTTAGTCTATAGATATGACCAGGCCGTGAGGTCAGTCTATAGATATGACCACGCCGTGAGGTAATTGTATAGATATGACCACGCCGTGAGGTAATTCTATAGATATGACCACGCCGTGATGTAATTCTATAGATATGACCACGCCGTGATGTCAGTGTAAAGATATGACCACGCCGTGATGTCAGTGTATAGATATGACCACGCCGTGATGTCAGTGTATAGATATGAACACGCCGTGATGTCAGTGTATAGATATGACCACGCCGTGAGGTAATTGTATAGATATGACCACGCCATGATGTGAATGTATAGATATGAGCACGCCGCGATTCTCGTTCGCGACAGCATGGTGGCGTCAGAGCTAGACATGTCCAGTTGGGACAGTGACGATATACAAATACAGGCGTTGAGAGTTCATTCCAGTACACCATTCGTGTTGGTTAATGTTTATGCCCGCAATGCGAGTATGGACGCCCAGAAGTGGCAGTGCTTAAGTGGCATATTAGGCCACGAGAGAAATGTTATTTTCTGTGGTGACTTCAACGCTAAAGGCAGATCATGGGGAAACATTTCCTGCAATACACAGGGGGAGGAGCTCGAGACTGCACTTGAAACCATCGACCTGGTTTGTATCAACAGTGGCTGTGTCACCAGGACAGCAAGCCGTCCAGGTGATGAGGACAGTGCTATTGATCTGGCGCTGGTTTCACCTTCACTCACTACAGTGTGTAGATGGGGTGTCCTAGGACACCATGGCAGCGACCACCACCCTTGCAGCGTATTGGTGGAGAAAGGTAGAACCAGGCAGCACAAGCTAAAGGTAAAGACGTTCCAGTATGACAGTACAGGGCAAGATGTGCTGAGTAAAATAAGACGTGACATTCGCAGAAAGCTTCAGGGCAGGAAAAAAAGCTGGGAGCAGCCACCGTGGTGGAGTTTCGAGGTGGAGAAGGCCTGGGTGGATAAGCGTAGTGCTGTAAGGAGATGGCAAAATGCCAAGAAGAACAGAGCTGGCCTTCCTAGTCCCTGCATGCACTTAGAAAGAGAGATGCACACAAAAGTAAGCTATTTCAAGAAACTGGTCAAGGTGGTTAAAAGCGAAAAATGGGCAGAGGTGTGTCAAAGAGTAAGCACAGACAAGTCACTGAAATTGTTCTGGCGACTACATAAAAGCATGATTGGTGTAGTCAAGAATAAGAGTATTTCTGACTTCCAAGGTGCTGACCTCATCTGGCAGAGGACTGACGAGGACAAAGGCAAAGCCCTCTTTGAACGCTACCTTGAGCAGAGCAACCAGACAGACATGGGAGGCCGAAATCTGGCCAAGGAGGTCACCTCAGACAGATGCAAGGCCCAGAACACTTCGGATGAAGACACAGTGACAGTGAAAGAAATCAAGGCTGTGCTTCGACGATCAAAAAACAGCGCTCCAGGTCCTGATGGCATAAGATACGACGACATCAATAAGTGTACCGACAATGAGCTAGAGAAACTAGCAGACATGTACAACAACAGTATAGTGAGTGCTAGCATCAAGGAGGAATGGTTACACAGCTATCTGATTCCCTTGCCGAAGCCTGACAAAGACCACAAAAAAATGCAGGGATATCGAATTATAACCATGCAGAATACAATAGGCAAGCTGCTGGAGAAGGTGATTGCCAGGAAGATATCAAGCCAGCTAGAGAGGCAAGATGTTTTCACACCTACCCTGGGTGGGTACCGTCCAAAAAGAGAAACCTGGACCAATGCAGCAGTCTTTGCCCATGATGTCTATGAAGGTTTCCACTCAGGCATTGAAACCTTTGCTGCAGCGATTGATCTTGAGGACGCATACAACAGAGTACCATTGGATTTTTTAATGTTTCAGCTTCTTGAACTAAAAGTAAGTCCATTCCTCCTTAGTTGGATCGCTGCAGCCCTCTTCCAACTGAAAGTAGTTTTTAGATGTGGCAGTTGGACTTCGGAACCAACAACAATATATCCTGGCCTACCACAGGGATCACCATTATCTCCGGTACTGTTCAACGCCTACACAGTGAGAATCACCAGTGAGCAGATCACTGGACCTGGCAGGACATTGTCGTATGCCGATGATGTTTTAGTGTATCGTCAGGGTAAGGATAGAGAGCAGGTTGCTGTGGAACTACAAACCGAACTCAATCGCACTTGGTGTGATGAAGCTGGGGCAATGGTCAGCCCAACAAAGGCAACAGTGACTTAGTTCTCGTTGAATAATCATATTGTCAACACTCCAACACCAACTCTAATGCTGTGTTCAGAGACGCTGGAGAGAACGCAGTCAATGAATTACCTGGGGATACGGTTTGATCGAGGCCTTGCTTATAATGTGCACATAGACCAGGTGATAACAAAGGCCAAGCGGAGTTTGGCTGCGATGCGGGTGATGGCGGCAGCAAACTGTGAGCAGCGCCATCTATGTCTTCTGTACGAGGGGCTGGTCATGTCTGTTTTGGAGCATGCAATGGGAATCCTGACTCTCAGCCATAGGCAGATAGAACGGATGGAAAGGATACAGAATGAAGCTATGCGCATTATTCTTGGATGTACAAGAGATACAGCATGCAGGACGATGCCCTACCTTCTTGATTTTGAAACTATTGAAGAGAGAATACAAGTTTGCAGGGCACGCGCCTACCTCAGAGTTAACGCAAAAACACAACATCCACTGCATAGTGAAATTAGGAAGGTGAAGGGCAGCAGGTTAAAAAGAGGACGGTCGTGGATGGGTCAAGCCGAAGACATTCTTCAACAGGTGTGTTTACTTGAGGACTTGGAACCTGGCGAGGAGTGGGTGCAAGTGCCAACAGACTTCTGCACATCCTTTTCAGTTTGCATCCAACTAGATAGGAAATGCAGACAAGAAAATCCGGCTGCTGTTGAGGCTGAAGTACAAGCGTTGATTTTCGAGAATTCGCTAGACGGTGACGCGGTCATCTACACAGATGGATCGGTCGTCCGACATGTGAGAAGCTCATGGGCCTTTACAGCTCGGGCCGGAGGGAGAATTGTGAAGGAGGACTCTGGTGCTTTCACTGAAACCACAAGTAGCCTGACCATGGAAGTCATGGCAGTAAGTAAAGCAATAACATGGCTCGAGACACAGACATTCACTAGGGCTTGTTTCCTTAGCGACTCAATGAACATGATCAAGAGAATAGAGGAGGGGTCGATCCGAAGAGAATGGTTGCTGCCTCTGGAGCGGTCTAGGCTGGCAAAGATTAGTTTCATCTTCGTGCCAGGGCATGCGGGAGTACAAGGAAATGAGCGGGCTGACAAGCTCGCAGGTGAGGCTACTGTGGAGGGCGGACGCGCCATGGACCAGGCTGACATTCTGAATGCTCTACGAGAAGTAAGACTTTTGCGAGAACTAAGTAATGACTGTGAATCTACAACAATGGCCAGACTGCTAGAGCAGCAAATTAAAAGAGGGGTGGCCAAACAAGAACACTACGCAGGAAGCCAAAGAAGATTGATAAACCAACACAGAACTGGCGTCGTTAGCCGCTACACGCTGCGGAATTTGCTGAGGAGGGGATCCGAGCACTTATGGACTGAATGGTTCGATGTGCAATGAGGATGATCTGTCGACTAACTAACTAACTAACTAACGCCGTGAGGTCTGTGTATAGATATGACCACGCCACGAGGTCAGTGTGAGATGGTTGTGACTGCTGTCTCTCCCTCTATTGGAAATGTAACGTAAAGTGTGCAGGTTAACAGCATAATATGGCTTGGTGTTGTGATATTATAACTTGGTAATATGAATCCCCGAAGTTATAGTCTGTAACTATAACATTTTAATGTGATATGATAACGTGATGATGTGATATGATAAAATGATAACGTGATATGAGAACATGATTATGTGATATTGTAATATGATTATGTAACAGGACAACATGACACGTGATATATTAGCGAGATGATGTGGTAATAGAGCTTGAAGATTGAGTTGTTGAGTTGAGTTGAGCTAAGAACTGACATCACTGCACTCAGGACATTCCCATACGCGCTCCGTTTCCTCGTTCAACAGCCAGCGAAGAGTCACACTACTAATCGTTCCCATCGCTATCTGATTTAAAGTTATCCTGGTTTTCCTTCTCAATTTTGAGATTCTACCAGAACCCCGCCGATCCCCCGCAATCTCATTCTTTCCACATACGGGTTCTCAATCTGTTCCTCCACCTTCTCCACCTGGTCCCACAAGCGCACGACCACCTCTCCATTGTCCATATGTAATCTAACACCAAGAGGTGCATTCTCTGCCAGCTTATCAGCCTGTCCATTCCCCGCACTCCCGCATGGCCAGGGCAAACACTCCATACAATTCTCACAATCTGTGACCTCTGAAGCTACGTGAGCCATTCCACACGAAACATTCCTTTCTCCACCTTTCTAAGCATACTCCTTGAGGCCGTGATGAAGGCATTTTGTTTTGCAGTGGTCTCCTCAAACCAACGGAATGTTGCTGTGACTGCTTCCACCTCCATTCTCATGCTGAAGGTCGTAGCCTCATATGCCATACTCTCCTTTATTCAATATTCACCCATTAGCCTTTGCAATGAAATCCCAGCCACTATGTCTGTTTCTCACCACTGACACATCGGTATAGATGACTATGTCACCTTGATGTGTGTTACTCTGGATCAGTTGTTACACCTCAAACTCTGTGCGGCCCACTGCCCATTCTCTGCACTCACGACCCAGTGTTACTATTACATTGTGTCAGTCCCTCCTGTCTGTCGGTACTTCAACCCACTTTCTTCCACGATTGATGGACTCTAGATCACACACATGACGGATAGATATTACTGCCTGTGCCATCCAGGACCTGCCTTGTGTTAGTCTATGACCCTTGACCATATCCATGGCTTCAAGCTGGGGGTGATTCCTATCTGCGGCAACTCTCAGGTACCATTTGGCTTGAAGGACCCTATGCCTATCCGCCATTATTAGTAGCGCCAGGATATGCCTCATGCATATAATTGGTGTGTCCTTTGTGTACACCAGGATCACCCTCATGGCAGCATTCTGTATGCGCTCCAACCTTTCCAGCTGGCTCTTCGATACTCTCATCAGCCCCAAACAATACTCATTAACACAAATTATTAACTGCCGAAAGAGCCTGCACAGCATCCTCTGTTCTACCCCGGTTGCTGCCATCGCCCTCAATGCATTAAGTCCCCTACCAGTCTTCACCACCAAATCCTCCACATGATTTTTAAAAGGCGTACACCTGTCGAAGGTGATACTCAAGTACTTTAATTTACTCTCTCCACTAAGAGGACATCCATTCAGTCTAATATATGGGACATCTGCCTTGACGATCTGGTTATCCACGGAGTAATACACAACCTTGATGATGTAATGTTATAACCGGGTAATCCCAAATATCAACATAGCGGCAATAGGTAATGTATGTCCACATGGTTGTTTCTTGTTGCCTCGGCAACTGCTGATCTCTCTCATTAGGAGCTGGTAGCCTGTAGCAGACTGTTGCATCGCCGACTGTTGATCTCTCTCACCGTGGGAGCTGGTAGCCTGTAGCTGACTGTTGATCTCTCTCACGGTGGGAGCTGGTAGCCTGTAGCAGACTGTTGCCTCGGCAACTGCTGATCTCTCTCACATTAGGAGCTGGTAGCCTGTAGCAGACTGTTGCCTCGGCGACTGTTGATCTCTCTCACGGTGGGAGCTGGTAGCCTGTAGCAGACTGTTGCCTCGCCGACTGTTGATCTCTCTCACCGTGGGAGCTGGTAGCCTGTAGCTGACTGTTGATCTCTCTCACGGCGGGAGCTGGTAGCCTGTAGCAGACTGTTGATCTCTCTCACGGTGGGAGCTGGTAGCCTGTAGCAGACTGTTGATCTCTCTCACGGTGGGAGCTGGTAGCCTGTAGCAGTCTGTTGATCTCTCTCACGGTGGGAGCTGGTAGCCTGTAGCAGACTGTTGATCTTTCTCACGATGGGAGCGGTAGCCTGTAGCAGACTGTTGATCTCTCTCACGATTTGAGTGGTAACCTGTAGCAGACTGTTGCCTCGGCTGCTGTAGCCTCTCTCACGCTGGGAGCTGGTAGTCTGTAGCAGACTGTTATATCGGCTCTCAAGCTGGGAGCTGATAGCCGACAAACACATTAAATGAACACATTGCCCATGATTCGTTTAGGGTGTCAGTGTGTGGATAATACGAGAATGGTGCGGTGAATGGTGCGTGTTCTAGTCAATCCCTGGAAGATACGAGAACTGTGCGGTGAATGGTGCGTCTTCTAGTCACTCGAAGATACGAGAACTGTGCGGTGAATGGTGCGTGTTCTAGTCACGCCCTGGAAGATACGAGAACTGTGCGGTGAATGGTGCGTCTTCTAGTCACTCGAAGATACGAGAACTGTGCGGTGAATGGTGCGTGTTCAAGTCACGACCGGGAAGAGATTCTGAGAATAATAAATTGTAGAGGTCATGGTGTCATTTCAACAGACTTCCTTGACATGCACAAGGTCAAAGTGTACATTACGTATCATCGCAGTGGTACTGCTACATCCTATTCACACGACACATTCCCGGAGTTATATTTGATAGATGTGTATTGGGGAAGGGGGCTGAGTTTGCTATTGATACCATAGAAACTGAGAAGGAAGTAGCCATGAGACCTGATAAGAAATCTGGCGATAATATTAGAGTGCTTAAATTTAGAACGTCCGATTTGATAAGATCTGAAGGGGACCGCACTAATGAGATTTTACAACATAAAAGGGACGAGAAAATAATCGTTACAATTCTGTCTGAACATTCAGCAGGGGTGACTGATTGCGGGTCATTCTAGAAATTCTTATCTGAAAGGTTTTCTTTGTCTTGGTGAAATCTTTGATGAATGTTCTTGGAGATTAGAGCGAGGCGAAGGTCAGGGTCACTTGAATGATTGCACGAAGTAGAATATGTGTGCGGAACTAGTGTGCAACCCTAGGCTCTGTGTGGATGATGTCAACACTGGTCTAGTGTCTGTGTGTGTGGATGATGTAGACACTGTACTAGTGTGTGTGTGTGGTTGATGTGGACACTGTACTAGTGTGTGTGTGTGGTTGATGTGGACACTGTACTAGTGTGTGTGTGTGTGGTTGATGTGGACACTGTACTAGTGTGTGTGTGTGGTTGATGTGGACACTGTACTAGTGTGTGTGTGGTTGATGTAGACACTGGTCTAGTGTCTGTGTTGATGATGTAGATACTGCTCTAGTGTGTGTGGATGATGTAGACACTGGTCTAGTGTGTGTGTGGATGATGTAGACACTAGTGTATGGTCTATGTGGTTGATAATGTTGTTCGCCTGTTACAAATCCAAGCTTATCATGATTATTTGTTCATCATTGGCTCTGAACTGAAGCCTGTCCCTACACCTGCTACTACTTCTACTAGTTGCCACTACCAAGGTGTGCATTGCTCTGATATTGCTTACCCTTTGGCTTTCCCTTTTACTAATGTCCTCCGACATCAGATGAACCCACTCTGACTTCTGTGGTAGTAGTTACTTACGTCTCCATGTCAAGGACGAGAAGTCAACCTTTTAGTCCAACTGACCGGTATAGAGGTTGAACCCGCTACCTCGACATCAGCACACCAGAAGTTTAAAAGCGATTTATCTGATCCATTCGGCCACGCAGACACGAAGATTATTTGATCTCCTTATTCATTGCCCATTCCCAGGCCATGATATAGGTGAGTTCAAATCTTGTTGACCACAGGTGCTGAGGCGACATCTTACTTCGGCCTCATTATGAGAAGACAAAAACAGGTACATGTGACGACTGAAGCTAATTGTGGAAAGACAGTGGAAGATAACGAGAGAACATGTTTGACAGTCTTGAGTTATGATCGCGAGGGCCAGCACACGAATGTACACATTCCGTTGAAGATCGCGTCATATGACGCAGCATGATCGCCCAGGCCAGTCGGCCAGTCTTGTGATGATGACGTAATGCACAAAGAGGTCATTTATGTGTCACTCGGGGAGCTATAGTGTGTGTTTTTTTTTTGTTGCCTCAATATAAAAGTCAATATCTCATTAACCAACTGAGGGAAAATGATGAGATTTAGTATATAACCTTATCATTATGTCCACCCAACAAAAAAATTTTTGTTCTGGAGATTTTACAGCAGATTTCAAAGTTAGTTTATATGCGGTATATTAATTACGACATAGAGATTACCTCCATGATTTTAACTGTATTACAGCTTCACCAAGAGACGTCCGGGCATTTTTTGAAATTGTCACGTGATTTCCGTTTTGAGACAAACAGCGCGAAGATTCTGAGGTGTCTCCAAATGGGGGTTCTTTCATGAAACGTGATTATATAAATAAACTAGCTGACAAGGCCCGGCTTCTGGCGGGGATCTATCTATCTATCTATCTATCTATCTATCTATCTATCTATCTATCTATCTATCTATCTATCTATCTATCTATCTATCTATCTATCTATCTATCTATCTATCTATCTATCTATCTATCTATCTATCTATCTATCTATCTATCTATCCATCCATCCATCCATCCATCCATCCATCCATCCATCCATCCATCCATCCATCCATCCATCCATCCATCCATCCATCCATCCATCCATCCATCCATCCATCCATCCATCCATCCATCCATCCATCCATCCATCCATCAATCCATCCATCCATCCATCCATCCATCCATCCATCCATCCATCCATCCATCCATCCATCCACCCACCCACTCACCCACCCACCCACCCACCCACCCACCCACCCACCCACCCACCCACCCACCCACCTACCTACCTATCTATCTATCTATCTATCTATCTATCTATCTATCTATCTATCTATCTATCTATCTATCTATCTATCTATCTATCTATCTATCTATCTATCTATCTATCTATCTATCTATCTATCTATCTATCTATCTATCTATCTATCTATCTATCTATCTATCTATCTATACATTTCAAATTCTCTCAACTGTTCCCGTAGAAGTGATCTCGAGATAGAAGAGATAGAATGTGTTTGGTTAGAGGTGAAGCCAGCCAGCCAGCAACCATTTCTCATTGGATACCTATATAGGAATCATTGTGCTGGGTACAGTTGGTATGACTGTTTCACTACAATGATGGATAGGGTGTTTACGGTAGAGAAGTCATGATATTAGGTGACTTTAACATAGATATTACTAAATCCAATCAGACATAGGAAGATATCACTCTATCTTACAATTTCAAACAACTAATAAATCGTCCCACAAGAGTTACAGACATCTCCTCAACTATAATTGATCATATATATGTTACTTGTCCAGTTAATATTACCGAATGTTCTGTTCCTGTTAGTGCAGTTAGTGACCATTACCCAATATGTTGTACATGGTCGAAAATTGGGTTCAAAACTCCTAAAAATAAACATTTAAGCATCAAATTTAGAAACTTTAAAGCTCTCAACCAAAATTTATTTTTAGACGACTTAAAAAATGCAGCCCTTGAACATGTTTACCAACTTCCTGATCCGGATGATGCACTAGCTTACTGGACAAAGACAGTCTACAATGTATTTGATAAACATGTGCCAGTCAAAGAAGTTCGAGTCAAGAATCAACATAAGTCCCCGTGGGTCACTAGCGAAGTTCTCGAAATCATGAGAGAACGAGATACAGCACACAAAAATAAAGATTTTATCAATTACCGCAGACTAAGAAATAAAGTTAAATATGAAATTCATAGGATAAAGAAAGATCATTTCAAAAATTTGATTGTAGATAAATCAAATAATACAAATATATGGAAGGCTATTAACTCGCTAACCAACAAGAAACACTCTTCAGAGTCAGCAATACCAAACTCTATAACATGCGAGGATTTCAGTTACTTCTTTCAATCAGAAATAGAGAATCTAAAGTCCTCAATACCAGACTCAGTATGTAATTTAAGTTCACTGTCATCATTCTGTGAAGGGAAGTGCTCTAGAAATATTCCCCCTGAGATTCCCTTGATGTCTGTTGCAGAAGTATATAAATATCTCTCGAATCTCAAAGCAACAAATTCAGAAGGCCTAGATGGTATCAGTAATAGAATTCTTCGGTGTGCTGCACCTATTATTAGTGAGTCCTTAACGTTCATATATAACCAGTGCCTATCCAAAAACTACTTTTCATCTGCCTTTAAAGTTGCTAAAGTGTATCCTCTACTTAAAAATGGTTCAACTGATATTAGCGTCTTGGGTAATTATAGACCTATTTCCTTACTATTGTCGCTATCAAAGCCATTAGAAAAACACATGCATAAAATAACACTACATCATTTAATTAACAACGATCTAATAATTGACAGTCAATCTGGGTTTCGACCTAAATATTCTTGCCATAGTGCCCTTACAAAAATGACCGATAACTGCATCTTTGTATCAACAATGGCAACATTTGTGGAGCAGTATTTGTAGACTTTAAAAAGGCCTTTGATATGGTAGATCATGATATTTTAATTAGAAAATTAAAACACATGAAGACTGGCACCAATATGGTGGACCTAATTACGTCGTTTTTATCAGACAGACAACAAGAAGTGTCCTTCAATAACTGTCTATCAAGACCCACACAACTTAATATTGGTGTGCCTCAGGGCTCAATACTAGGTCCGCTGCTTTTTGCAGTGTATATTAACGATCTTCCTTTATACCTCAATACTTCGTGTGATCTATTTGCGGACGACTGCACTATTTACACAAGTCAAGAGAGCCTTTGTGACTTAGAGAGCTCTTTACAAAACGATCTTGACAACCTTAGTAGATGGAGCAATGAAAATCGCATGTTAATTAACATCGACAAAACCAAATCCATGCTAATAACGACCAGACAAAAACTACAGACCCTAGCCATAACTGGGACACCGCTCGAGCTCCACGTGGACACGTTACCTATAATTAATGTAAATGAACATAAAACATTAGGTCTTTTAATTGACAGACATTTAAACTGGAGCCCTCATGTTCACGCCCTTACCAAGAGAATAGCACAAAAAGTTTACCAACTTGCTAAAATTCAACACTTTTTGGATGAAAGCACACGTAAAATATTCTATGCATCCTATATCCAATCACCTCTCGATTATTGTTCCACAGTCTGGGATGGCTGCCCTAAATCTAATATGAAACGATTGTGTTCGCTTCAAAACCGCGCTATACGTCTAGTTTCTAGCATAAAGCAAGCGGGGGGTACGGGGTGTCAGGCATTGGTAGCACCTTTGGTAAGGATGGCTCTTATGTCCTTTCAGGACCCATCCCCCACTGGTCCAAGTCTGACACCCAGCTCGTGCCTGTGGCTCCTAGTAGCTGTCAGCATGCGACAGCGGCCACCCCCCGGGCAACAGCTGTGAGAGGCTGGCTAAACCAGGCATGGGTATCCGATTTGGTGTCAAACCAAGAGGTAAACTAGGGTATGCCTACCCAGCATGTGAAGACAGGATTCGGCAGACTGCGCGGAAGAAATCATTCCTGATTCAACGGGCAAGACGGCGTTTACCTGCAAAGCGTTGTGGAACGTAATGAGCACGGCAAGGCACGTAGAGCGCCCTGGTCATCCACTGCACCTGTATTCGTCTCCAATCGTCTCGACTTGTCTTGCCACTGGACTCAGATGGACTCAGGCGAGAGAGTGAGGTCGACGAATTGCGCAACTCTTCCTCACTTTAATCCAAGTCATTGCGCAAGTCATTCTTCATCCAACGTCACATATCACCTGCAAGCCCTGTGGCGATGGGCGAGCGGCAAAGCGGCAGGCGTGGGTACGCTGGCAGCCGTAGTCGCAGACCTGCACACAGGCGGCTCAGGCCATATGGTCGTCTTCTACTGACCGGAGCAGCAGTGGGATTCGGCAGCCCCCTGAGCGACTGAGCAGCCCTCTATAGGAACACACTGCTCACCTCCATAGCATGATGAAGGGGCTAGAAAAGGTGCCCTAAACATTGTCTGCTTCATCACTACCTAACCAGCTAGCCGCGGTTGGTGGGTACCCTTAACTGCGGTCGACATACAAAGAAAGATAAAACAAGCAAAGCTAAAAGAGTAAACCATATTCCCTTAACAATTGGAACTTGGAATGTACGCACCCTACTTGACAGAGACGGCGCGTCGGGTCCAGAGAGACGAACAGCACTGATTGGGAGAGAGCTGGGCAGGTACAACATCGACATTGCAGCCTTGAGCGAGACACGACTTGCAGAAGAAGGCCAAATCTGTGAAATTGGTGCCGGCTACACATTTTTCTGGAGTGGAAGGAAAAGCGAGGAAAGACGCCAATCCGGTGTGGGATTTGCCATTAAGTCGGCCCTGGTCGGCAAATTAGCTGGATTTCCAAAGGCTATAAACGACAGGCTCATGACCATGAAGTTGCCTCTGCTGAATGGAAGGAAGCACGAAACCATTGTGAGTGTTTACGCACCAACTATGACCAACGAAGATGATGTCAAGAACAAGTTCTATGAGGACCTGCACAGTGTATTAACATCTGTTCCCAAAGGAGACAAACTTATACTCCTTGGGGATTTCAATGCCAGAGTAGGCACGGACACCACCTCTTGGAGTGGCATTATTGGAAAGCATGGAGTCGGAAATTGTAACAGCAATGGACTCCGCCTCCTTCAGACATGTGCCGAACATGATCTCGTGATTACGAACACAATTTTCCGTCTCCCCATGAGAAATAGGACATCGTGGATGCACCCTCGCTCGAAACACTGGCACCTCATTGACTATGTCATCGTCAGGAGGAGTGACAGACAAGACGTTCGAGTGACAAAATCCATGTGTGGGGCCGAATGTTGGACAGACCATCGTCTCATTGTCTCGAAAATGAACATCCACATCAGGCCACCACGGCGTCCTCAAGGGGCGAAAATGCAAACAAAGCTAAATGTCACCCGCCTAAACAGCAAGAAAATGCAGCAGTCGTTTGAAAATATGCTGGAAGACCGCCTCAAGCCCAATGCTGAAGCTAAACAGGATACAGAAACAGAATGGAGAGCCCTAAAGGACACAATTTACAACACTGCTATGGAAATCCTGGGTCCAGCCCCCCGAAAGCATAAAGACTGGTTTGATGAAAATTCCGAAGACATCAACCAATTGCTGGCCGAGAAACATCTTCTGCTCAAGGCACATATGAATGACCCAAAGTCAACATTAAAAAAAAATGCTTTCAAGAACATTCAGAGAGTAGTGCAGCAGAAACTTCGGCACATGCGGGACTCCTGGCTGAGCAGCAAAGCTGATGAAATTCAGGGCTTTGCTGACAGACATGATATGAAAAACTTCTACGACTCACTGAAAGCGGTCTATGGTCCTTCATCACCAGGCATAGTTCCCCTCCTCAGTGCAGATGGGGGAACATTGGTCACCGATAAGAAAGAAATCCTCCAACGCTGGGCAGAGCATTTCAGCAAAATCTTAAATGCAACTTCCTTCTTCGATGATGAAACCATCAACTGCCTTCCTCAAGTTCCCACCAATGAGACACTTGGTGACCTGCCAACCATAGTGGAAATAAACAAAGCCATCCAGCAACTCTCCAGCGGCAAGGCACCTGGTCCTGACTCCATCCCAGCAGAGATATACAAGGCAGGTGGGCCGGTCCTAACAGAGCAGCTTCACCAAGTCTTCACAAACATATGGATGAACGAGACCATGCCACAAGATTTTAAGGACGCGTCAATAGTCCACCTTTACAAACGTAAAGGAAACCGCCAATCCTGTGACAACCACCGAGGCATCTCCTTGCTTTCAATTGCAGGGAAGATACTCGCCCGAATTCTTCTCAATCGCCTCACAGCCCATCTCGATCAAGGTCTTCTTCCTGAGAGTCAATGTGGCTTCAGAAAAGAACGTGGAACTGTTGACATGATTTTCGCTGCAAGGCAGCTGCAAGAGAAATGTCAGGAACAGAACTGCGAAATGTTCTTCACTTTCATTGACCTTACCAAGGCTTTTGATACAGTCAGCAGAGAAGGACTGTGGAAGATTATGGCAAAATATGGCTGTCCACGAAAGTGTGTCCAAATAGTGCGGCTATTTCATGACGGCATGCAGGCAAGAGTACAGGAAAATGGTGAACTGTCTGAACCCTTTCCTGTAACCAATGGAGTGAAGCAAGGATGTGTCCTGGCACCAACACTGTTCAGCCTCATGTTTTCAGCCATGTTGATGAATGCTTTCGAGAACAACGACATTGGAATAGACATCAACTACCGTATGGATGGAAAGTTATTCAATCTCAGAAGGCTGAAAGCTAAAACCAAAATTGACAGCGGCACCGTCAGAGAGCTCCTGTTTGCTGATGATTGCGCTCTATACGCCAACTCAGAGGCGGACATGCAACATAATGTTTCAGCTTTCTCACATGCCTGTGTCAACTTTGGGCTCAATATCAACTTGGAGAAGACTGTAGTTATGTACCAGCCAGCTCCAGGGAATAATCACACTGTGCCGAATATCAAAGTGAATGATCATAGACTAAGTGTTGTGGACAAATTCACCTATCTTGGCAGCACTGTGTCACAAGCTGCCACAATCGATGACGAAGTGAATGCAAGAATCTCCAAGGCCAGTGCAGCCTTTGGCAGACTGTACAAGAATGTATGGGACAGAACTGGAATAAGCCTGCAAACAAAGCTAAAAGTCTACAAAGCAGTTGTATTATCCACACTGCTATATGCTTGTGAAACCTGGACTGTTTATCAGCGACACGCTAGGAAATTAAACCACTTCCACACAGTCTGCCTAAGGAAGCTACTGAAGATTAAATGGCAAGACAAGATTCCAGACACTGAAGTCCTAGAAAGAGCATCCATGCCCAGTATCCACACTCTACTGATGAAGAATCAGATTCGCTGGGCTGGTCACTTGACCCGCATGCCAGATCACAGGCTCCCTAAACGAATTTTCTACAGCGAACTGCGTTGTGGTAAACGCTCCCAAGGTGGCCAGAGGAAACGTTTTAAAGACACTCTGAAAATTTCACTGAATGCTTTTGGAATTCATCATGACACCTGGGAGACTGCAGCCAGAGACCGAAGTTCGTGGCGTGCATCACTACGCAAGGGTGCAGTCACATGTGAGGCAACCAGGACTGCAAGAGCTGTGAAGAAAAGGCAGGACAGAAAAACCACTGCAGGAAATCCTCCTCCAGAGACGTCAAGCATTCTTTGCCCACATTGTCAAAGAACATTTCGAGCCAAAATAGGCCTTATCAGCCATCTTAGAACCCACGGCTTCACACCTTCAACCCCACTGGATGAAATGAATGGTCATCATCATTCTTGATGGACAAACAACAGAACAGAAGCATAAAGCACGTTGAAAGTAATAAATTATACAGCCATCTAAGACTTCTACCACTTCAAAAGCGCTTCCTTTTTAACAAAGCCAAATTAGTGAATAAAATTATATCTGAAAATACCCCAGAGTATCTTCTACCGTTAATTCAATCTAATGGAATGAACAGTAAGCGTTTAAATTTATTACAGCTTCCTAAGCCTAGATTGGACTTATACAAAACTTGTTTCGCATATTCTGGTGCTCACTTGTGGAATAGCCTTCCAACAGAACTGAAAACACCAATGAGTCCCTACACATTCAACCGAAAACTCTTTCAATACTTACTTCATACCGACCATATGCCTCCATAAGTCACCTACTAGTATCATTTTCCCACTATCATTTTCCCACTATCATTCTTCACTGTATGTGTGTGAACGAGACAGTGGGTGAGAGAGTGAGTGAGAAAGAGTGTGAGTGGAAGAATTAGTATGATAGAGAGAGTGAGAGAGTATGCATGCGCGTGTGCCTGAGTGAGTGTAAAAGTGAGTGAGTGTGTGGACATATGTGTGAGAGATTTAGTTAGAGAATGAGTGAATCTGAGAGAGTGGGTGTGTTGTGTGTCTGCCTGTCTGTGTGATAGAGTGTGAAAGTTAGTGAGTGAGTGTGAGTTAGAGTCATCGAGTAAATGGGTGAGTAAGGGAGCGTGAGTGAGTGAGAGAGAATTTGTGGGTATGCGTGTATGTGCACGAATGAGTGAGTGTGA
>OY992882.1:1402500-1412500 GCA_963921405.1 Cepaea hortensis | reverse complement strand
CCTACCTACCTACCTACCTTTCTGTCTGTCTGTCTGTCTGTCTGTCTGTCTGTCTGTCTGTCTGCCTGCCTGCCTGCCTGTCTGTCTGTCTGTCTGTCTGTCTGTCTGTCTGTCTGTCTGTCCGCGCTATTAAATATTGATAAAAGTTACTGGAAAAAACGTCAGGACCATGTGTTGAAAGAGGAAGAGGACTATTGGAAAAAGGATGGATTGAAGGTTGTGTGTTCGATTCCGGGCCGCGTCCTTCATTTCAAGAGTGCATTTTTTGGGACACTCCCGAGGGTCGTCGCTGGAGCTACGGAGTTCGTGCTTTCTGCGACGCTTTCCGCGCTGCGGAAAGAAACTGAGCCATATGGGATAAAAACCCTGTGCAATGCAGCCGACCCTGTCGATTGTAAGCTACTTCTTTCATTGCACCCACTCCCATACGAATCCCGATACGCCTTTGTTTGTCATCTGAATTTGCAGGTCCCCATTACCGTAAACATAAGTTTTTTTAGCGAGAAATCACTAGTTGTTAAGCAAAACATCAAAGGAATGTCGCCGCTTTCAATGATTTAAGTTGTTTTTGGACCTATCAAAGACATATTCCTTGGGTGGGGGTAAATATAAGACGGCTGGAAAAATTTCATAACGATGCAACAGACAGTTTTCAAAATAATTGATCGTGAATGAAGGCAAACAAATGTGGCTGGAATCACAGCATTATACCAACGTGTGTGTACTAAGTGATTCAATGAGCATGATTCAGAAGGTCGAAGCTGGATCTGTACGTAGACAGTGGACTGAGTCGCTGCGGAAGTCTGTTGTCCGCAAAGTCACCTTCATCTTCGTCCCGGGACATGCGGGAGTCGAGGGAAATGAACGAGCTGATAAATTGGCTGGCTCTGCACCCCCTGTAGATGGCCAGCCCATGGATCGTGCCGATGTTATTAACGCCCTTAAAGATATGGCGAGAACAGAGGATTTTGACGCCAGTGATTCCACATCGCTTTCCAGGATGAAAGACCTGGGAGTAAGAATCGGCACAGCCAGACGCGAGAGGTACATCGGGAAAACAAAGCGCCTCGTCAACCAACACAGAACTGGCACTATTAGCCACCGGACGCTGATGCATATGCTGGGGGGAGGATCTGAGCACCTATGGACATGTCCGGAGTGCAACGAAGATACCCCAACTGATAACTAACTAACTAACTAACTAACGAAACAAATGTGGACATACTATAACTCCGTTGCAAGGGGCGGTAACAAACAACCATGAAACAATCTCCGTAATGTATTTTCGCAGATAGTAATGGGCACCCATAGAGGCAGATGAAGCAAGAACAACCGGTAGACGGCACAGACACGATGAGAACTAGCAGATGTCAGACGTAACAGATGTCCAGATTACCGGTGGCTAGTATGTTGTGGCATTTCGATTTATGTCCTCCATTTCCATGAGTGTCCACCCAAACCAATGGACTCACTTCTCTGGCTATTCCAGTAGCTCCAAGAGTTATCCAGACATTTAGTATTGCTATGTGTGTACATATGTGTGTGTGTGTGTGTGTCCGTGCGTGTGTGTATGTGCATGTGTGTGTGAGCAATGATGTTTTCGATGTTCAGATCCTCTGGATTATCTGTAGCTGATCATTTTCTTGCTCCACAGTATCCTAAGATTATTTCGAAATTGTCTGTTCATATTTAATTTCCAAACTCTAATTATGGTTATTAGTGATTGCGACAAAGTCCAGGGGTTACAGCCATACGTTTCCACAGGAAGTTTGCATGTTTCCGAACACTCTACCATCACTTGTTTGCTAAGGATGTTATATAGATTTATAGTGATGTTTAATATGCATTGCTACGACTAGGTTAAGTCTAGATCTAGTGAACAGGTTATGTCTAACTTCTTTGACCAGGTTAAGTGGATATTCATTGATCAGGTTAAGTCTATATTCATTGACCAGATTAAGTGGATATTCATTGACCAGCTTAGCTCTATATTCATTGACCAGGTTAAGTCTATATTTTTTGACCAGGTTAAGTCTATATTCTGTGACCAGGTTAAGTCTATATTCTGTGACCAGATTAAGTCTATATTCTTTGACCAGATTAAGTCTATATTCTTAGACCAGGTTAAGTCTATATTCTGTGACCAGGTTAAGTCTATATTCTTTGAGCAGGTTAAGTCTATATTCATTGACCAAGTTAAGTCTATATTCTTTGACAAAGTTAAGTCTATATTCTTTGATCAGGTTAAATCTATATTCTTTGACCTGGTTAAGTCTATATTCTGTGACCAGGTTAAGTCTAAATTCTTTGACAAGGTTAAGACAGTGACTGTGATGTTACAGTGTACAATGAAGACAGTGACAGTGATGAGACAGTGTACAATGAAGACAGTAAGAGAGTGAATGTGATGTGATTTGGGAGTGACAAGATCAAACCCCCGAGCTGGATGTCTATTTCAGGACGGAGATGGGAGATAACTGAAGGTGGATTGAACGCTCCAGGTGACTCATCTCGATGGAGAAACAATAGAGGCCCTAATTGTCTTCGATTGCCGCGATTGTTTGTGAGTGGAGCGGTATCATAACCCCGTGTAGCTGGTGTGTTGTGTGTTGCTGAGTGACTAATGTGTTGTTGGTTGCTACCATTATTAGGGAGATCTTAGAGGTGTAGTCGATGTATAGGGCTGGGCAAACTGTAACCTGACAAACAGGTCGTACGGGGCGACGCAGGAGGGTTGGTACACTGTAACGTGTCATACGTGACGTAGGGGCGACGGTGGAGGGTTGGACACAATTTAACCTGCCATACAGATCGTAGGGGGCGACGGTGGAGGGTTGGACACAATTTAACCTGCCATACAGATCGTAGGGGGCGACGGGGGAAGGTTGGCACAGTGTAACCTGACATACATGTCGTAGGTGGCGACGGGGGAGGGTTGGGCACACTTTAACCTGCCATATAGATCGTAGCGGCGACAAGGGAGGGTTGGTCGTGGGGTTGGCTTCCTCATCTCGTATAAACACTTTAGCCACAAAATCCAACCTCAAGCATGAAGAAGTCCAAAGATAACGAAAAAGAGTAACCCAATCAACCAAGAGGACAGAAGCTCTATTAGAAGTAACGATATCAACCAAGAAGAGAACAAGAGCTCTTCTAGAAGTAACCCAATCAACGAATGGGACAAGAGCTCTTCTAGAAGTAACCCAATCAACGAATGGGACAAGAGCTCTTCTAGAAGTAACCCAATCAACGAATGGGACAAGAGCTCTTCTAGAAGTAACCCAATCAACGAATGGGACAAGAGCTCTTCTAGAAGTAACCCAATCAACGAATGGGACAAGAGCTCTTCTAGAAGTAACCCAATCAACGAATGGGACAAGAGCTCTTCTAGAAGTAACCCAATCAACGAATGGGACAAGAGCTCTTCTAGAAGTAACCCAATCAACGAATGGAACAAGAGCTCTTCTAGAAGTAACCCAATCAACCCATGGGACAGGAGCTCTACTAGAAGTAACCCAATCAACCCATGGGACAGGAGCTCTACTAGAAGTAACCCAATCAACCCATGGGACAGGAGCTCTACTAGAAGTAACTCAGTCAACCCATGGGACAGGAGCTCTACTAGAAGTAACCCAGTCAACCCATGGGACAGGAGCTCTACTAGAAGTAACTCAGTCAACCCATGGGACAGGAGCTCTACTAGAAGTAACCCAGTCAACCCATGGGACAGGAGCTCTACTAGAAGTAACCCAGTCAACCCATGGGACAGGAGCTCTACTAGAAGTAACCCAGTCAACCCATGGGACAGGAGCTCTACTAGAAGTAACCAAGTCAACCCATGGGACAGGAGCTCTACTAGAAGTAACCCAGTCAACCCATGGGACAGGAGCTCTACTAGAAGTAACCCAGTCAACCCATGGGACAGGAGCTCTACTAGAAGTAACCCAGTCAACCCATGGGACAGGAGCTCTACTAGAAGTAACCCAGTCAACCCATGTGACATGAGCTCTTCTAGAAGTAACCCAGTCAACCCATGGGAAAGGAGCTCTTCTAGAAGTAACCCAGTCAACCCATGGGACAGGAGCTCTTCTAGAAGTAACCCAGTCAACCCATGGGACAGGAGCTCTACTAGAAGTAACCCAGTCAACCCATGGGACAGGAGCTCTACTAGAAGTAACCCAGTCAACCCATGGGACAGGAGCTCTACTAGAAGTAACCCAGTCAACCCACGGGACAGGAGCTCTACTAGAAGTAACCCAGTCAATCCATGGTACAGGAGCTCTTCTAGAAGTAACCCAGTCAACCCATGGGACAGGAGCTCTTCTAGAAGTAACCCAGTCAACCCATGGGACAGGAGCTCTACTAGAAGTAACCCAGTCAACCCATGGGACAGGAGCTCTACTAGAAGTAACCCAGTCAACCCATGGGACAGGAGCTCTACTAGAAGTAACCCAGTCAACCCATGGGACAGGAGCTCTACTAGAAGTAACCCAGTCAACCCATGGGACAGGAGCTCTACTAGAAGTAACCCAGTCAACCCATGGGACAGGAGCTCTACTAGAAGTAACCCAGTCAACCCATGGGACAGGAGCTCTACTAGAAGTAACCCAGTCAACACATGGGACAGGAGCTCTACTAGAAGTAACCCAGTCAACCCATGGGACAGGAGCTCTACTAGAAGTAACCCAGTCAACCCATGGGACAGGAGCTCTACTAGAAGTAACCCAGTCAACCCATGGGACAGGAGCTCTTCTAGAAGTAACCCAGTCAACCTATGGGACAGGAGCTCTTCTAGAAGTAACCCAGTCAACCCATGGGATATGAGCTCTTCTAGAAGTAACCCAGTCAACCCATGGGACAGGAGCTCTACTAGAAGTAACCCAGTCAACCCATGGGACAGGAGCTCTACTAGAAGTAACCCAGTCAACCCATGGGACAGGAGCTTTACTAGAAGTAACCCAGTCAACCCATGGGACAGGAGCTCTACTAGAAGTAACCCAGTCAACCCATGGGACAGGAGCTCTACTAGAAGTAACCCAGTCAACCCATGGGACAGGAGCTCTACTAGAAGTAACCCAGTCAACCCATGGGACAGGAGCTCTACTAGAAGTAACCCAGTCAACCCATGGGACAGGAGCTCTACTAGAAGTAACCCAGTCAACCCATGGGACAGGAGCTCTACTAGAAGTAACCCAGTCAACCCATGTGACATGAGCTCTTCTAGAAGTAACCCAGTCAACCCATGGGAAAGGAGCTCTTCTAGAAGTAACCCAGTCAACCCATGGGACAGGAGCTCTTCTAGAAGTAACCCAGTCAACCCATGGGACAGGAGCTCTACTAGAAGTAACCCAGTCAACCCATGGGACAGGAGCTCTACTAGAAGTAACCCAGTCAACCCATGGGACAGGAGCTCTACTAGAAGTAACCCAGTCACCCCATGGGACAGGAGCTCTACTAGAAGTAACCCAGTCAATCCATGGTACAGGAGCTCTTCTAGAAGTAACCCAGTCAACCCATGGGACAGGAGCTCTTCTAGAAGTAACCCAGTCAACCCATGGGACAGGAGCTCTACTAGAAGTAACCCAGTCAACCCATGGGACAGGAGCTCTACTAGAAGTAACCCAGTCAACCCATGGGACAGGAGCTCTACTAGAAGTAACCCAGTCAACCCATGGGACAGGAGCTCTACTAGAAGTAACCCAGTCAACCCATGGGACAGGAGCTCTACTAGAAGTAACCCAGTCAACCCATGGGACAGGAGCTCTACTAGAAGTAACCCAGTCAACCCATGGGACAGGAGCTCTACTAGAAGTAACCCAGTCAACACATGGGACAGGAGCTCTACTAGAAGTAACCCAGTCAACCCATGGGACAGGAGCTCTACTAGAAGTAACCCAGTCAACCCATGGGACAGGAGCTCTACTAGAAGTAACCCAGTCAACCCATGGGACAGGAGCTCTTCTAGAAGTAACCCAGTCAACCTATGGGACAGGAGCTCTTCTAGAAGTAACCCAGTCAACCCATGGGATATGAGCTCTTCTAGAAGTAACCCAGTCAACCCATGGGACAGGAGCTCTACTAGAAGTAACCCAGTCAACCCATGGGACAGGAGCTCTACTAGAAGTAACCCAGTCAACCCATGGGACAGGAGCTTTACTAGAAGTAACCCAGTCAACCCATGGGACAGGAGCTCTACTAGAAGTAACCCAGTCAACCCATGGGACAGGAGCTCTACTAGAAGTAACCCAGTCAACCCATGGGACAGGAGCTCTACTAGAAGTAACCCAGTCAACCCATGGGACAGGAGCTCTTCTAGAAGTAACCCAGTCAACCCATGGAACATGAGCTCTTCTATAAGTAACCCAGTCAACCCATGGGACAGGAGCTCTTCTAGAAGTAACCCAATCAACCAAGGGGACAGGAGCTCTACTAGAAGTAACCCAATCAACCCATGGAACATGAGCTCTTCTATAAGTAACCCAGTCAACCCATGGGACATGAGCTCTACTAGAATTAACCCAGTCAACCCATGGGACAGAAGCTCTTCTATATGTAACCCAATCAACCCATGGGACAGGAGCTCTACTAGAAGTAACTCAGTCAACCCATGGGACAGGAGCTCTACTAGAAGTAACTCAGTCAACCCATGGTACAGGAGCTCTACTAGAAGTAACTCAGTCAACCCATGGGACAGGAGCTCTTCTAGAAGTAACCCAATCAACCCATGGGACAGGAGCTCTACTAGAAGTAACCCAATCAACCCATGGGACAGGAGCTCTACTAGAAGTAACCCAATCAACCCATGGGACAGGAGCTCTACTAGAAGTAACTCAGTCAACCCATGGGACAGGAGCTCTACTAGAAGTAACCCAGTCAACCCATGGGACAGGAGCTCTACTAGAAGTAACTCAGTCAACCCATGGGACAGGAGCTCTACTAGAAGTAACCCAGTCAACCCATGGGACAGGAGCTCTACTAGAAGTAACCCAGTCAACCCATGGGACAGGAGCTCTACTAGAAGTAACCCAGTCAACCCATGGGACAGGAGCTCTACTAGAAGTAACCAAGTCAACCCATGGGACAGGAGCTCTACTAGAAGTAACCCAGTCAACCCATGGGACAGGAGCTCTACTAGAAGTAACCCAGTCAACCCATGGGACAGGAGCTCTACTAGAAGTAACCCAGTCAACCCATGGGACAGGAGCTCTACTAGAAGTAACCCAGTCAACCCATGTGACATGAGCTCTTCTAGAAGTAACCCAGTCAACCCATGGGAAAGGAGCTCTTCTAGAAGTAACCCAGTCAACCCATGGGACAGGAGCTCTTCTAGAAGTAACCCAGTCAACCCATGGGACAGGAGCTCTACTAGAAGTAACCCAGTCAACCCATGGGACAGGAGCTCTACTAGAAGTAACCCAGTCAACCCATGGGACAGGAGCTCTACTAGAAGTAACCCAGTCAACCCATGGGACAGGAGCTCTACTAGAAGTAACCCAGTCAATCCATGGTACAGGAGCTCTTCTAGAAGTAACCCAGTCAACCCATGGGACAGGAGCTCTTCTAGAAGTAACCCAGTCAACCCATGGGACAGGAGCTCTACTAGAAGTAACCCAGTCAACCCATGGGACAGGAGCTCTACTAGAAGTAACCCAGTCAACCCATGGGACAGGAGCTCTACTAGAAGTAACCCAGTCAACCCATGGGACAGGAGCTCTACTAGAAGTAACCCAGTCAACCCATGGGACAGGAGCTCTACTAGAAGTAACCCAGTCAACCCATGGGACAGGAGCTCTACTAGAAGTAACCCAGTCAACCCATGGGACAGGAGCTCTACTAGAAGTAACCCAGTCAACCCATGGGACAGGAGCTCTACTAGAAGTAACCCAGTCAACCCATGGGACAGGAGCTCTACTAGAAGTAACCCAGTCAACCCATGGGACAGGAGCTCTACTAGAAGTAACCCAGTCAACCCATGGGACAGGAGCTCTTCTAGAAGTAACCCAGTCAACCTATGGGACAGGAGCTCTTCTAGAAGTAACCCAGTCAACCCATGGGATATGAGCTCTTCTAGAAGTAACCCAGTCAACCCATGGGACAGGAGCTCTACTAGAAGTAACCCAGTCAACCCATGGGACAGGAGCTCTACTAGAAGTAACCCAGTCAACCCATGGGACAGGAGCTTTTCTAGAAGTAACCCAGTCAACCCATGGGACAGGAGCTCTACTAGAAGTAACCCAGTCAACCCATGGGACAGGAGCTCTACTAGAAGTAACCCAGTCAACCCATGGGACAGGAGCTCTACTAGAAGTAACCCAGTCAACCCATGGGACAGGAGCTCTTCTAGAAGTAACCCAGTCAACCCATGGGACAGGAGCTCTTCTAGAAGTAACCCAGTCAACCCATGGGACATGAGCTCTTCTAGAAGTAACCCAGTCAACCCATGGGAAAGGAGCTCTACTAGAAGTAACCCAGTCAACCCATGGGACAGGAGCTCTACTAGAAGTAACCCAGTCAACCCATGGGACAGGAGCTCTAATAGAAGTAACCCAGTCAACCCATGGGACAGGAGCTCTACTAGAAGTAACCCAGTCAACCCATGGGACAGGAGCTCTACTAGAAGTAACCCAGTCAACCCATGGGACAGGAGCTCTACTAGAAGTAACCCAGTCAACCCATGGGACAGGAGCTCTTTTAGAAGTAACCCAGTCAACCCATGGAACATGAGCTCTTCTAGAATTAACCCAGTCAACCCATGGAACATGAGCTCTTCTAGAATTAACCCAGTCAACCCATGGGACAGGAGCTCTACTAGAAGTAACCCAGTCAACCCATGGGACAGGAGCTCTACTAGAAGTAACCCAGTCAACCCATGGGACAGGAGCTCTACTAGAAGTAACCCAGTCAACCCATGGGACAGGAGCTCTACTAGAAGTAACCCAGTCAACCCATGGGACAGGAGCTCTACTAGAAGTAACCCAGTCAACCCATGGGACAGGAGCTCTACTAGAAGTAACCCAGTCAACCCATGGGACAGGAGCTCTACTAGAAGTAACCCAGTCAACCCATGGGACAGGAGCTCTACTAGAAGTAACCCAGTCAACCCATGGGACAGGAGCTCTACTAGAAGTAACCCAGTCAACCCATGGGACAGGAGCTCTACTAGAAGTAACCCAGTCAACCAAGAGCATGTTAGACAACAGAGACAAGGACAGATTGAGTACATACAGCAGGCATCCAAGCCGGGGCACCTCTAGATTTATATGCAGAGACAGAGATCGTAGATGGGACAACACCTGCGAGGAAAGACACAGACAGAGAGACAGACAGACAGACAGACAGACAGACAGACAGACAGACACACAGACACACACACACACGCACACACACACACACAGACTGATGACAGTTTCAGGCAAACATGGCACAAACTAAAGACACTGTGTGTAAACATTGTCCAGAAACAACAACTGGATATCTATAGGAGAACTGGTTGTGCTGACTAACTAGAAAGACATGTCTATATTTATATATGCAAGAAACAAGAGTAACTCATGTACACAGTATACAGAAGCCACGACAGTGTGCCAGAAATAGTTACTGACATGATATGTTTAGATTGGACGGATTAAACTACAAGACAAGAACGATAATTCCGCACGGAGAACGGGACAGCAAGCATAAAGAGGTGGCAATAAGTGGCGGGGCACATAAAAATAGCAACCATACATCTCAAAAACTGCACAACTGAATAAGGAAAGATTGACAACAATACAATACGGAAGCCTATTTTATTGTCCTAATAATATCACCGTGACACATCAAAGAATATAATAGAGACAGTCTATCATCAACCGCTTATAGTTCCTTGCGGTGAAGAACAGAGAGGTCCTGTGCCTGAGGATTCGAACCCGGGTCTCCTGAAGGAGAAACAGCGTTCTAGCCACCGGGCCAGCCACTGCTGAGGAGACAGCAAGACCACATACGCATGTCAGGATACACA
>OY992882.1:1275000-1397500 GCA_963921405.1 Cepaea hortensis | reverse complement strand
CACGTCTAACCTCGGGAACTCTCTATCTCCCTCACATATTCACATCTCCTCTAAGAAACCATCCACATCTAACCATGGCAACTCTCTATCTCCCTCACATATTCACATCTCTAAGAAACAATGCACATCTAACCACGGCAACTCTCTATCTCCCTCACATATTCACATCTCTAAGAAACAATGCACATCTAACCACGGTAACTCTCTATCTCCCTCACATATTCACATCTCCTCTAAGAAACCATCCACATCTAACCATGGCAACTCTCTATCTCCCTCACATATTCACATCTCCTCTAAGAAACCATCCACATCTAACCATGGCAACTCTCTATCTCCCTCACATATTCACATCTCTAAGAAACAATGCACATCTAACCACGGCAACTCTCTATCTCCCTCACATATTCACATCTCTAAGAAACAATGCACATCTAACCACGGTAACTCTCTATCACCCTCACATATTCACATCTCTAAGAAACAATGCACATCTAACCATGGCAACTCTCTATCTCCCTCACATATTCACATCTCTAAGAAACAATGCACATCTAACCACGGTAACTCTCTATCTCCCTCACATATTCACATCTCCTCTAAGAAACAATGCACATTTAATTCAGAGAATCTCCACGTGTTCCCTACTAATGTCTTTGTCTATTCTCCCGGGTTGCCAAAGTCGACATGTCCTACCGTGTCCTCTCAGTATATGTATGTATCCGTTCCATACCTTTCTGTCCGTGTCTGTCCTTGGCCGCCCTACCGTGTCCTCTCAGTATATGTATGTATCCGTTCCATACCTTTCTGTCCGTGTCTGTCCTTGGCCGCCCTACCGTGTCCTCTCAGTATATGTATGTATCATCCTACCTATGTCCGTGAGTGTCTATGTGTGTCTGCTTGTTTGTGTGAGTGTGTGTGTGTGTGTGTGTTGTGTGTGCTTGTGCGTGTGTCTTGTCGATGCGTCCTCCCACGTCCTCGCTCATCCTCTCACCGACACGATGTCTATCTGAACCATATCGGTGTGTATGTGTTTGTGTGTGTTCATATGGATGTGTCCTGTCGTGTCCCACAATGTCCTACCATGTCCTCCCAGGAACATGGCCCACATCTTATGCCCCATGCGTCTTCATTTTGTGAAGTGGTGTTTGAAAACATAATACGGTGTTTACATAATGACTACCATCGGTAGCCGGGTGGGCGGGGCTGGATGGGTGGTCCTGTGAAGTGGGACAAACTGAGATTTGAACTTTGTATCACAGTGTTCAAGAATCAGTAGCCTGTTGAAAAGGCTGCAGGTCTTGACAAGATAACAAATGATAAAATATGTATCCAACCTTGGCATGAATACTATCTCAGAGTTATGTAATGTTATATATATATAAAGATAATGCATACAGATAAAACTACTATGGAAAAAGAAATATATGTTAATGAGGAAAAATTGGAGGTGGTGGAAAATTTTGAATATCTTGGGCCATTGATTACCAACAACGGTGACACAATCAAAGAAATTAAACGACGACTATCAATTGTTCTTCAAAGACTAAAGCTACTGAATAAATTATGGAATGGAACAGACAGAACTACAAAAATTAGATTTTTAAGAGTACGCATCTGTCCCATTGCAACATACGCCTGTGTCCTGGACACTTACTAAACAAGCTGAAAGCGCATAAATGCTTTTGAATATAAATGTTATAGACGAGTTCTAAGAATATCTTGGGTAAAGAAAAGAACAAAATGCATCCATACTTCAAGAGCTGAATATTGAAGAAGGTTGGCTATTAAAGACGATAAAACAAAGAAAATTGAAATATTTTGGTCAATTGAAACGCCACGAAAGTTTGGAGAGAACAATAATGGAGGGGGATATGACTGGGAAGAGAGGAAGGGGAAAGCCAAAGAGAAGATGGGTGCAGGATGTGGCGGATGATCTCCAGATGGGTGTATTGGACGCGGGGCATCTTGCTTATGATCGAGAGGTTTTCCGGAAGGTTGTTATGGGAGCGAGGTTCTGCAAAGGACATGCTACTGAATGAATATATATATATCATCCTGGATATATGCTAGAGGATTTGAAAATGTCTATTTTCAACACACTAACTTATCAGCAAAGAGCATTTGGTTGTGAGGATTACAAAACTATTATAGATGAGGAAGTTGTTGAAGAACAATTTGTGATCTGCAAAATCAGCGGCGATAGAAGAAGTCATAACCTGTTTCAGAATGTTGATTGTAAAAATATAACGTTCTGAAATGTATATACATATGTTTTATAGACTACAAGAAAGCTTTTGACACAGTACAACAAGGACAGTTGCATACTTACAAGATTTAGGAGTAGAAGGCGGGACATCAGACTGATTAGAAACTTGTTTTGGGACAATTAGATACGGAAATAATTATTCATCCCCCATAGAGATAAAAAGAAGCTTAAAGCAGGGAAGTCGAATTGCTTGGACTAAACATCAATGGAAGAATCATAAACAATCTTAGGTATTCTGACGATATCGTGCTACTAGCAGAAAGCGAGCAAGAGTTACAAAATCTAGTGGAACAAGTAAACAGGCATAGTGCAGAATGTGGCTTAGATATTAACATCCAAAACACGAAAGCTCTGATAATAACCACTAGAAAAGAGAGTCACCTATGAGCATGCACTAAAACAAATAACAAGTTTCTTCTGTATTGGACATGTAATAACAGATGATGGCAGAAGTGAACAAAATCATAAAGAGGATTTACATGGCCTAAAGTGCTTTCAACATCATGAAATCGGTATTAACTTCTAGAGAGATTCACAACGCAATAAAAATGAGAATTGCCAAATGTTATGTATATTCAACACTACTGTATGGCGCTGAAGCCTGGACAATGAACAAACAACTAGAAAGTCGAATAGAAGTCCTGGAGATATGGATATGCAGAAGAATATGTCGTATTTTATGCAAAAAACAATCAAATATAGAGGTTGTAGAAAAACACGGAATGACAAGAGAGTTGTGGTAGAAACTAAAAAAGCGACAAGTGTTCCACTTGCAACAGTGTATGACACACACATGGCCAGGAAGATAAGGCCAGTCAAGGGACATGTAGATAAGACCCCACACAGGACTATAAGGCGTGCTCTGAGATGTTGAAATCATGCTAGTCTAGGTCAGAGGTACACACACTGTCTGACACACTGTGATAGAGTCTAGGTTAGAGGTACACACACTGTCTGACACACTGTGATAGAGTCTAGGTTAGAGGTACACACACTGTCTGACACACCATGATAGAGTCTAGGTTAGAGGTACACACACTGTCTGACACATCATGCTAGAGTCTAGGTTAGAGGTACACACACTGTCTGACACATCATGTTAGAGTCTAGGTTAGAGGTACACACAGTGTCTGACACACCATGTTAGAGTCTAGATTAGATGTACACACACTGTCTGACACACCATGTTAGAGTCTAGGTTAGAGGTACACACAGTGTCTGACACACCATGTTAGAGTCTAGGTTAGAGGTACACGCAGTGTCTGACACACCATGTTAGAGTCTAGGTTAGAGGTACACACAGTGTCTGACACACCGTGCTAGAGTCTAGGTTAGAGGTACACACACTGTCTGACACACCATGATAGAGTCTAGGTTAGAGGTACACACACTGTCTGACACACCATGTTAGAGTCTAGGTTAGAGGTACACACAGTGTCTGACACACCATGTTAGAGTCTAGGTTAGAGGTACACACAGTGTCTGACACACCGTGCTAGAGTCTAGGTTAGAGGTACACACACTGTGTGACACACCATGATAGAGTCTAGGTTAGAGGTACACACACTGTCTGACACACCGTGCTAGAGTCTAGGTTAGAGGTACACACACTGTCTGAAACACCATGATAGAGTCTAGGTCAGGGGTACACACATTGTCTGACACATCATGCTAGAGTCTAGGTTAGAGGTACACACACTGTCTGACACATCATGCTAGAGTCTAGGTTAGAGGTACACACACTGTCTGAAACACCATGATAGAGTCTGGGTTAGAGGTACACACACTTTCTGACACATCATGCTAGAGTCTAGGTTAGAGGTACACACACTGTCTGACACATCATGCTAGAGTCTAGGTCAGGGGTACACACACTGTCTGACACATCATGCTAGAGTCTAGGTTAGAGGTGCACACACTGTCTGACACATCATGATAGAGTCTAGGTTAGAGGTACACACACTGTCTGACACATCATGCTAGAGTCTAGGTTAGAGGTACACACACTGTCTGACACATTATGCTAGAGAGTCTAGGTTAGAGGTACACACACTGTCTGACACACTGTGATAGAGTCTAGGTTAGAGGTACACACACTGTCTGACACATCATGCTAGAGTCTAGGTTAGAGGTACACACACTGTCTGACACATCATGATAGAGTCTAGGTTAGAGGTACACACACTGTCTGACACACTGTGATAGAGTCTAGGTTAGAGGTACACACACTGTCTGACACATCATGATAGAGTCTAGGTTAGAGGTACACACACTGTCTGACACATCATGATAGAGTCTAGGTTAGAGGTACAGACACTGTCTGACACATCATGATAGAGTCTAGGTTAGAGGTACACACACTGTCTGACACATCATGATAGAGTCTAGGTTAGAGGTACACACACTGTCTGACACATCATGATAGAGTCTAGGTTAGAGGTACACACACTGTCTGACACACCATGATAGAGTCTAGGTTAGAGGTACACACACTGTCTGACACACTGCGATAGAGTCTAGGTCAGGGGTACACACACTGTCTGACACATCATGCTAGAGTCTAGGTTAGAGGTACACACACTGTCTGACACATCATGCTAGAGTCTAGGTCAGGGGTACACACACTGTCTGACACATCATGATAGAGTCTAGGTTAGAGGTACACACACTGTCTGAAACACTGTGATAGAGTCTAGGTTAGAGGTACACACACTGTCTGACACATCATGATAGAGTCTAGGTTAGAGGTACACACACTGACTGACACACTGTGATAGAGTCTAGGTCAGGGGTACACACACTGTCTGACACATCATGCTAGAGTCTAGGTCAGGGGTACACACACTGTCTGACACATCATGCTAGAGTCTAGGTCAGGGGTACACACACTGTCTGACACATCATGCTAGAGTCTAGGTTAGAGGTACAAACACTGTCTGAAACACCATGTTAGAGTCTAGGTTAGAGGTACACACACTGTCTGTCACATCATGCTAGAGTCTAGGTTAGAGGTACACACACTGTCTGACACATCATGCTAGAGTCTAGGTTAGAGGTACACACACTGTCTGACACACTGTGATAGAGTCTAGGTTAGAGGTACACACACTGTCTGACACATCATGCTAGAGTCTAGGTTAGAGGTACACACACTGTCTGACACACTGTGATAGAGTCTAGGTTAGAGGTACACACACTGTCTGACATATCATGCTAGAGTCTAGGTTAGAGGTACACACACTGTCTGACACATCATGCTAGAGTCTAGGTCAGGGGTGCACACACTGTCTGACACATCATGCTAGAGTCTAGGTTAGAGGTACACACACTGTCTGAAACACTGTGATAGAGTCTAGGTCAGGGGTACACACACTGTCTGACACATCATGCTAGAGTCTAGGTTAGAGGTACACACACTGTCTGACACATCATGCTAGAGTCTAGGTCAGGCGTACAAACACTGTCTGACACATCATGCTAGAGTCTAGGTTAGAGGTACACACACTGTCTGAAACACCATGTTAGAGTCTAGGTTAGAGGTACACACACTGTCTGAAACACTGTGATAGAGTCTAGGTTAGAGGTACACACAGTGTCTGACACATCATGCTAGAGTCTAGGTTAGAGGTACACACACTGTCTGAAACACTGTGATAGAGTCTAGGTTAGAGGTACACACACTGTCTGACACATCATGCTAGAGTCTAGGTTAGAGGTACACACACTGTCTGAAACACTGTGATAGAGTCTAGGTTAGAGGTACACACACTGTCTGACACATCATGCTAGAGTCTAGGTCAGGGGTACACACACTGTCTGACACATCATGCTAGAGTCTAGGTTAGAGGTACACACACTGTCTGACACATCATGCTAGAGTCTAGGTCAGGGGTACACACACTGTCTGAAACACTGTGATAGAGTCTAGGTTAGAGGTACACACACTGTATGACACATCATGCTAGAGTCTAGGTCAGGGGTACACACACTGTCTGTCACATCATGCTAGAGTCTAGGTTAGAGGTACACACACTGTCTGACACATCATGCTAGAGTCTAGGTTAGAGGTACACACACTGTCTGTCACATCATGCTAGAGTCTAGGTTAGAGGTACACACACTGTCTGTCACATCATGCTAGAGTCTAGGTTAGAGGTACACACACTGTCTGTCACATCATGCTAGAGTCTAGGTTAGAGGTACACACACTGTCTGACACATCATGCTAGAGTCTAGGTCAGGGGTACACACACTGTCTGTCACATCATGCTAGAGTCTAGGTTAGAGGTACACACACTGTCTGACACATCATGCTAGAGTCTAGGTTAGAGGTACACACACTGTATGACACATCATGCTAGAGTCTAGGTTAGAGGTACACACACTGTCTGACACATCATGCTAGAGTCTAGGTTAGAGGTACACACACTGTATGACACATCATGCTAGAGTCTAGGTTAGAGGTACACACACTGTATGACACATCATGCTAGAGTCTAGGTCAGAGGTACACACACTGTCTGACACATCATGCTAGAGTCTAGGTCAGAGGTACACACACTGTCTGACACATCATGCTAGAGTCTAGGTTAGAGGTACACACACTGTCTGACACATCATGCTAGAGTCTAGGTTAGAGGTACACACACTGTATGTCACATCATGCTAGAGTCTAGGTTAGAGGTACACACACTGTCTGACACACTGTGATAGAGTCTAGGTTAGAGGTACACACACTGTCTGACACATCATGCTAGAGTCTAGGTTAGAGGTACACACACTGTATGACACATCATGCTAGAGTCTAGGTCAGAGGTACACACACTGTCTGACACATCATGCTAGAGTCTAGGTTAGAGGTACACACACTGTCTGACACATCATGCTAGAGTCTAGGTTAGAGGTACACACACTGTCTGTCACATCATGCTAGAGTCTAGGTCAGGGGTACACACACTGTATGACACATCATGCTAGAGTCTAGGTTAGAGGTACACACACTGTCTGTCACATCATGATAGAGTCTAGGTTAGAGGTACACACACTGTCTGTCACATCATGCTAGAGTCTAGGTTAGAGGTACACACACTGTCTGACACATCATGCTAGAGTCTAGGTTAGAGGTACACACACTGTCTGACACATCATGCTAGAGTCTAGATTAGAGGTACACACACTGTCTGTCACATCATGCCAGAGTCTAGGTTAGAGGTACACACACTGTCTGTCACATCATGCTAGAGTCTAGGTTAGAGGTACACACACTGTCTGACACATCATGCTAGAGTCTAGGTCAGGGGTACACACACTGTCTGACACACTGTGATAGAGTCTAGGTTAGAGGTGCACACACTGTCTGTCACATCATGCTAGAGTCTAGGTTAGAGGTACACACACTGTCTGACACATCATGCTAGAGTCTAGGTTAGAGGTACACACACTGTCTGACACACTTTGATAGAGTCTAGGTTAGAGGTACACACACTGTCTGACACATCATGCTAGAGTCTAGGTTAGAGGTACACACACTGTCTGACACACTGTGATAGAGTCTAGGTTAGAGGTACACACACTGTCTGACATATCATGCTAGAGTCTAGGTTAGAGGTACACACACTGTCTGACACATCATGCTAGAGTCTAGGTCAGGGGTGCACACACTGTCTGACACATCATGCTAGAGTCTAGGTTAGAGGTACACACACTGTCTGACACACTGTGATAGAGTCTAGGTTAGAGGTACACACACTGTCTGACACATCATGCTAGAGTCTAGGTCAGGGGTACACACACTGTCTGACACATCATGCTAGAGTCTAGGTTAGAGGTACAAACACTGTCTGAAACACCATGTTAGAGTCTAGGTTAGAGGTACACACACTGTCTGTCACATCATGCTAGAGTCTAGGTTAGAGGTACACACACTGTCTGACACATCATGCTAGAGTCTAGGTTAGAGGTACACACACTGTCTGACACACTGTGATAGAGTCTAGGTTAAAGGTACACACACTGTCTGACACATCATGCTAGAGTCTAGGTTAGAGGTACACACACTGTCTGACACACTGTGATAGAGTCTAGGTTAGAGGTACACACACTGTCTGACATATCATGCTAGAGTCTAGGTTAGAGGTACACACACTGTCTGACACATCATGCTAGAGTCTAGGTCAGGGGTGCACACACTGTCTGACACATCATGCTAGAGTCTAGGTTAGAGGTACACACACTGTCTGACACACTGTGATAGAGTCTAGGTCAGGGGTACACACACTGTCTGACACATCATGCTAGAGTCTAGGTTAGAGGTACACACACTGTCTGACACATCATGCTAGAGTCTAGGTCAGGCGTACACACACTGTCTGACACATCATGCTAGAGTCTAGGTTAGAGGTACACACACTGTCTGAAACACCATGTTAGAGTCTAGGTTAGAGGTACACACACTGTCTGAAACACTGTGATAGAGTCTAGGTTAGAGGTACACACAGTGTCTGACACATCATGCTAGAGTCTAGGTTAGAGGTACACACACTGTCTGAAACACTGTGATAGAGTCTAGGTTAGAGGTACACACACTGTCTGACACATCATGCTAGAGTCTAGGTTAGAGGTACACACACTGTCTGAAACACTGTGATAGAGTCTAGGTTAGAGGTACACACACTGTCTGACACATCATGCTAGAGTCTAGGTCAGGGGTACACACACTGTCTGACACATCATGCTAGAGTCTAGGTTAGAGGTACACACACTGTCTGACACATCATGCTAGAGTCTAGGTCAGGGGTACACACACTGTCTGAAACACTGTGATAGAGTCTAGGTTAGAGGTACACACACTGTATGACACATCATGCTAGAGTCTAGGTCAGGGGTACACACACTGTCTGTCACATCATGCTAGAGTCTAGGTTAGAGGTACACACACTGTCTGACACATCATGCTAGAGTCTAGGTTAGAGGTACACACACTGTCTGTCACATCATGCTAGAGTCTAGGTTAGAGGTACACACACTGTCTGTCACATCATGCTAGAGTCTAGGTTAGAGGTACACACACTGTCTGTCACATCATGCTAGAGTCTAGGTTAGAGGTACACACACTGTCTTACACATCATGCTAGAGTCTAGGTCAGGGGTACACACACTGTCTGTCACATCATGCTAGAGTCTAGGTTAGAGGTACACACACTGTCTGACACATCATGCTAGAGTCTAGGTTAGAGGTACACACACTGTATGACACATCATGCTAGAGTCTAGGTTAGAGGTACACACACTGTCTGACACATCATGCTAGAGTCTAGGTTAGAGGTACACACACTGTATGACACATCATGCTAGAGTCTAGGTTAGAGGTACACACACTGTATGACACATCATGCTAGAGTCTAGGTCAGAGGTACACACACTGTCTGACACATCATGCTAGAGTCTAGGTCAGAGGTACACACACTGTCTGACACATCATGCTAGAGTCTAGGTTAGAGGTACACACACTGTCTGACACATCATGCTAGAGTCTAGGTTAGAGGTACACACACTGTATGTCACATCATGCTAGAGTCTAGGTTAGAGGTACACACACTGTCTGACACACTGTGATAGAGTCTAGGTTAGAGGTACACACACTGTCTGACACATCATGCTAGAGTCTAGGTTAGAGGTACACACACTGTATGACACATCATGCTAGAGTCTAGGTCAGAGGTACACACACTGTCTGACACATCATGCTAGAGTCTAGGTTAGAGGTACACACACTGTCTGACACATCATGCTAGAGTCTAGGTTAGAGGTACACACACTGTCTGTCACATCATGCTAGAGTCTAGGTCAGGGGTACACACACTGTATGACACATCATGCTAGAGTCTAGGTTAGAGGTACACACACTGTCTGTCACATCATGATAGAGTCTAGGTTAGAGGTACACACACTGTCTGTCACATCATGCTAGAGTCTAGGTTAGAGGTACACACACTGTCTGACACATCATGCTAGAGTCTAGGTTAGAGGTACACACACTGTCTGACACATCATGCTAGAGTCTAGATTAGAGGTACACACACTGTCTGTCACATCATGCCAGAGTCTAGGTTAGAGGTACACACACTGTCTGTCACATCATGCTAGAGTCTAGGTTAGAGGTACACACACTGTCTGACACATCATGCTAGAGTCTAGGTCAGGGGTACGCACACTGTCTGACACACTGTGATAGAGTCTAGGTTAGAGGTGCACACACTGTCTGTCACATCATGCTAGAGTCTAGGTTAGAGGTACACACACTGTCTGACACATCATGCTAGAGTCTAGGTTAGAGGTACACACACTGTCTGACACACTTTGATAGAGTCTAGGTTAGAGGTACACACACTGTCTGACACATCATGCTAGAGTCTAGGTTAGAGGTACACACACTGTCTGACACACTGTGATAGAGTCTAGGTTAGAGGTACACACACTGTCTGACATATCATGCTAGAGTCTAGGTTAGAGGTACACACACTGTCTGACACATCATGCTAGAGTCTAGGTCAGGGGTGCACACACTGTCTGACACATCATGCTAGAGTCTAGGTTAGAGGTACACACACTGTCTGACACACTGTGATAGAGTCTAGGTTAGAGGTACACACACTGTCTGACACATCATGCTAGAGTCTAGGTTAGAGGTACACACACTGTCTGACACACTGTGATAGAGTCTAGGTTAGAGGTACACACACTGTCTGTCACATCATGCTAGAATCTAGGTTAGAGGTACACACACTGTCTGATACATCATGCTAGAGTCTAGGTCAGGGGTACACACACTGTCTGACACACTGTGATAGAGTCTAGGTTAGAGGTACACACACTGTCTGACACATCATGCTAGAGTCTAGGTTAGAGGTACACACACTGTCTGACACATCATGCTAGAGTCTAGGTTAGAGGTACACACACTGTCTGACACATCATGCTAGAGTCTAGGTTAGAGGTACACACACTGTCTGAAACACCATGTTAGAGTCTAGGTTAGAGGTATACACACTGTCTGAAACACTGTGATAGAGTCTAGGTTAGAGGTACACACAGTGTCTGACACATCATGCTAGAGTCTAGGTTAGAGGTACACACACTGTCTGACACATCATGCTAGTGTCTAGGTCAGGGGTACACACACTGTCTGACACATCATGCTAGAGTCAAGGTTAGAGGTACACACACTGTCTGACACACTGTGATAGAGTCTAGGTTAGAGGTACACACACTGTCTGTCACATCATGCTAGAATCTAGGTTAGAGGTACACACACTGTCTGATACATCATGCTAGAGTCTAGGTCAGGGGTACACACACTGTCTGACACACTGTGATAGAGTCTAGGTTAGAGGTACACACACTGTCTGACACATCATGCTAGAGTCTAGGTTAGAGGTACACACACTGTCTGACACATCATGCTAGAGTCTAGGTTAGAGGTACACACACTGTCTGACACATCATGCTAGAGTCTAGGTTAGAGGTGCACACACTGTCTGACACATCATGCTAGAGTCTAGGCTAGAGGTACACACACAGTCTGACACACTGTGATAGAGTCTAGGTTAGAGGTACACACAGTGTCTGACACATCATGCTAGAGTCTAGGTTAGAGGTACACACACTGTCTGACACATCATGCTAGAGTCTAGGTTAGAGGTACACACACTGTCTGACACATCATGCTAGAGTCTAGGTCAGGGGTGCACACACTGTCTGACACATCATGCTAGAGTCTAGGTTAGAGGTACACACACTGTCTGACACACTGTGATAGAGTCTAGGTTAGAGGTACACACAGTGTCTGACACATCATGATAGAGTCTAGGTTAGAGGTACACACACTGTCTGACACACCATGATAGAGTCTAGGTTAGAGGTACACACACTGTCTGACACATCATGCTAGAGTCTAGGTCAGGGGTACACACACTGTCTGACACATCATGATAGAGTCTAGGTTAGAGGTACACACACTGTCTGACACACTGTGATAGAGTCTAGGTCAGGGGTACACACACTGTCTGACACATCATGATAGAGTCTAGGTTAGAGGTACACACACTGTCTGACACATCATGATAGAGTCTAGGTTAGAGGTACACACACTGTCTGACACACTGCGATAGAGTCTAGGTCAGGGGTACACACACTGTCTGACACATCATGCTAGAGTCTAGGTTAGAGGTACACACACTGTCTGACACATCATGCTAGAGTCTAGGTCAGGGGTACACACACTGTCTGACACATCATGATAGAGTCTAGGTTAGAGGTACACACACTGTCTGAAACACTGTGATAGAGTCTAGGTTAGAGGTACACACACTGTCTGACACATCATGATAGAGTCTAGGTTAGAGGTACACACACTGACTGACACACTGTGATAGAGTCTAGGTCAGGGGTACACACACTGTCTGACACATCATGCTAGAGTCTAGGTTAGAGGTACACACACTGTCTGACACATCATGCTAGAGTCTAGGTTAGAGGTACACACACTGTCTGACACATCATGCTAGAGTCTAGGACAGGGGTACACACACTGTCTGACACATCATGCTAGAGTCTAGGTTAGAGGTACAAACACTGTCTGAAACACCAAGTTAGAGTCTAGGTTAGAGGTACACACACTGTCTGAAACACTGTGATAGAGTCTAGGTTAGAGGTATACACAGTGTCTGACACATCATGCTAGAGTCTAGGTCAGGGGTACACAAACTGTCTGACACATCATGCTAGAGTCTAGGTCAGGGGTACACACACTGTCTGACACATCATGCTAGAGTCTAGGTTAGAGGTACAAACACTGTCTGAAACACCATGTTAGAGTCTAGGTTAGAGGTACACACACTGTCTGTCACATCATGCTAGAGTCTAGGTTAGAGGTACACACACTGTCTGACACATCATGCTAGAGTCTAGGTTAGAGGTACACACACTGTCTGACACACTGTGATAGAGTCTAGGTTAGAGGTACACACACTGTCTGACACATCATGCTAGAGTCTAGGTTAGAGGTACACACACTGTCTGACACACTGTGATAGAGTCTAGGTTAGAGGTACACACACTGTCTGACATATCATGCTAGAGTCTAGGTTAGAGGTACACACACTGTCTGACACATCATGCTAGAGTCTAGGTCAGGGGTGCACACACTGTCTGACACATCATGCTAGAGTCTAGGTTAGAGGTACACACACTGTCTGACACACTGTGATAGAGTCTAGGTCAGGGGTACACACACTGTCTGACACATCATGCTAGAGTCTAGGTTAGAGGTACACACACTGTCTGACACATCATGCTAGAGTCTAGGTCAGGCGTACACACACTGTCTGACACATCATGCTAGAGTCTAGGTTAGAGGTACACACACTGTCTGAAACACCATGTTAGAGTCTAGGTTAGAGGTACACACACTGTCTGAAACACTGTGATAGAGTCTAGGTTAGAGGTACACACAGTGTCTGACACATCATGCTAGAGTCTAGGTTAGAGGTACACACACTGTCTGAAACACTGTGATAGAGTCTAGGTTAGAGGTACACACACTGTCTGACACATCATGCTAGAGTCTAGGTCAGGGGTACACACACTGTCTGACACATCATGCTAGAGTCTAGGTTAGAGGTACACACACTGTCTGACACATCATGCTAGAGTCTAGGTTAGAGGTACACACACTGTCTGTCACATCATGCTAGAGTCTAGGTCAGGGGTACACACACTGTATGACACATCATGCTAGAGTCTAGGTTAGAGGTACACACACTGTCTGTCACATCATGATAGAGTCTAGGTTAGAGGTACACACACTGACTGTCACATCATGCTAGAGTCTAGGTTAGAGGTACACACACAGTCTGACACATCATGATAGAGTCTAGGTTAGAGGTACACACACTGTCTGTCACATCATGCTAGAGTCTAGGTCAGGGGTACACACACTGTCTGACACATCATGCTAGAGTCTAGGTTAGAGGTACACACACTGTCTGACACATCATGCTAGAGTCTAGGTTAGAGGTACACACACTGTCTGACACATCATGCTAGAGTCTAGATTAGAGGTACACACACTGTCTGTCACATCATGCCAGAGTCTAGGTTAGAGGTACACACACTGTCTGTCACATCATGCTAGAGTCTAGGTTAGAGGTACACACACTGTCTGACACATCATGCTAGAGTCTAGGTCAGGGGTACACACACTGTCTGACACACTGTGATAGAGTCTAGGTTAGAGGTGCACACACTGTCTGTCACATCATGCTAGAGTCTAGGTTAGAGGTACACACACTGTCTGACACATCATGCTAGAGTCTAGGTTAGAGGTACACACACTGTCTGACACACTTTGATAGAGTCTAGGTTAGAGGTACACACACTGTCTGACACATCATGCTAGAGTCTAGGTTAGAGGTACACACACTGTCTGACACACTGTGATAGAGTCTAGGTTAGAGGTACACACACTGTCTGACATATCATGCTAGAGTCTAGGTTAGAGGTACACACACTGTCTGACACATCATGCTAGAGTCTAGGTCAGGGGTGCACACACTGTCTGACACATCATGCTAGAGTCTAGGTTAGAGGTACACACACTGTCTGACACACTGTGATAGAGTCTAGGTTAGAGGTACACACACTGTCTGACACATCATGCTAGAGTCTAGGTTAGAGGTACACACACTGTCTGACACACTGTGATAGAGTCTAGGTTAGAGGTACACACACTGATTGTCACATCATGCTAGAATCTAGGTTAGAGGTACACACACTGTCTGATACATCATGCTAGAGTCTAGGTCAGGGGTACACACACTGTCTGACACACTGTGATAGAGTCTAGGTTAGAGGTACACACACTGTCTGACACATCATGCTAGAGTCTAGGTTAGAGGTACACACACTGTCTGACACATCATGCTAGAGTCTAGGTTAGAGGTACTCACACTGTCTGACACATCATGCTAGAGTCTAGGTTAGAGGTACACACACTGTCTGAAACACCATGTTAGAGTCTAGGTTAGAGGTATACACACTGTCTGAAACACTGTGATAGAGTCTAGGTTAGAGGTACACACAGTGTCTGACACATCATGCTAGAGTCTAGGTTAGAGGTACACACACTGTCTGACACATCATGCTAGAGTCTAGGTCAGGGGTACACACACTGTCTGACACATCATGCTAGAGTCAAGGTTAGAGGTACACACACTGTCTGACACACTGTGATAGAGTCTAGGTTAGAGGTACACACACTGTCTGTCACATCATGCTAGAATCTAGGTTAGAGGTACACACACTGTCTGATACATCATGCTAGAGTCTAGGTCAGGGGTACAAACACTGTCTGACACACTGTGATAGAGTCTAGGTTAGAGGTACACACACTGTCTGACACATCATGCTAGAGTCTAGGTTAGAGGTACACACACTGTCTGACACATCATGCTAGAGTCTAGGTTAGAGGTACACACACTGTCTGACACATCATGCTAGAGTCTAGGTTAGAGGTGCACACACTGTCTGACACATCATGCTAGAGTCTAGGCTAGAGGTACACACACAGTCTGACACACTGTGATAGAGTCTAGGTTAGAGGTACACACAGTGTCTGACACATCATGCTAGAGTCTAGGTTAGAGGTACACACACTGTCTGACACATCATGCTAGAGTCTAGGTTAGAGGTACACACACTGTCTGACACATCATGCTAGAGTCTAGGTCAGGGGTGCACACACTGTCTGACACATCATGCTAGAGTCTAGGTTAGAGGTACACACACTGTCTGACACACTGTGATAGAGTCTAGGTTAGAGGTACACACAGTGTCTGACACATCATGATAGAGTCTAGGTTAGAGGTACACACACTGTCTGACACACCATGATAGAGTCTAGGTTAGAGGTACACACACTGTCTGACACATCATGCTAGAGTCTAGGTCAGGGGTACACACACTGTCTGACACATCATGATAGAGTCTAGGTTAGAGGTACACACACTGTCTGACACACTGTGATAGAGTCTAGGTCAGGGGTACAAACACTGTCTGACACATCATGATAGAGTCTAGGTTAGAGGTACACACACTGTCTGACACATCATGATAGAGTCTAGGTTAGAGGTACACACACTGTCTGACACACTGCGATAGAGTCTAGGTCAGGGGTACACACACTGTCTGACACATCATGCTAGAGTCTAGGTTAGAGGTACACACACTGTCTGACACATCATGCTAGAGTCTAGGTCAGGGGTACACACACTGTCTGACACATCATGATAGAGTCTAGGTTAGAGGTACACACACTGTCTGAAACACTGTGATAGAGTCTAGGTTAGAGGTACACACACTGTCTGACACATCATGATAGAGTCTAGGTTAGAGGTACACACACTGACTGACACACTGTGATAGAGTCTAGGTCAGGGGTACACACACTGTCTGACACATCATGCTAGAGTCTAGGTTAGAGGTACACACACTGTCTGACACATCATGCTAGAGTCTAGGTTAGAGGTACACACACTGTCTGACACATCATGCTAGAGTCTAGGACAGGGGTACACACACTGTCTGACACATCATGCTAGAGTCTAGGTTAGAGGTACAAACACTGTCTGAAACACCAAGTTAGAGTCTAGGTTAGAGGTACACACACTGTCTGAAACACTGTGATAGAGTCTAGGTTAGAGGTATACACAGTGTCTGACACATCATGCTAGAGTCTAGGTCAGGGGTACACAAACTGTCTGACACATCATGCTAGAGTCTAGGTCAGGGGTACACACACTGTCTGACACATCATGCTAGAGTCTAGGTTAGAGGTACAAACACTGTCTGAAACACCATGTTAGAGTCTAGGTTAGAGGTACACACACTGTCTGTCACATCATGCTAGAGTCTAGGTTAGAGGTACACACACTGTCTGACACATCATGCTAGAGTCTAGGTTAGAGGTACACACACTGTCTGACACACTGTGATAGAGTCTAGGTTAGAGGTACACACACTGTCTGACACATCATGCTAGAGTCTAGGTTAGAGGTACACACACTGTCTGACACACTGTGATAGAGTCTAGGTTAGAGGTACACACACTGTCTGACATATCATGCTAGAGTCTAGGTTAGAGGTACACACACTGTCTGACACATCATGCTAGAGTCTAGGTCAGGGGTGCACACACTGTCTGACACATCATGCTAGAGTCTAGGTTAGAGGTACACACACTGTCTGACACACTGTGATAGAGTCTAGGTCAGGGGTACACACACTGTCTGACACATCATGCTAGAGTCTAGGTTAGAGGTACACACACTGTCTGACACATCATGCTAGAGTCTAGGTCAGGCGTACACACACTGTCTGACACATCATGCTAGAGTCTAGGTTAGAGGTACACACACTGTCTGAAACACCATGTTAGAGTCTAGGTTAGAGGTACACACACTGTCTGAAACACTGTGATAGAGTCTAGGTTAGAGGTACACACAGTGTCTGACACATCATGCTAGAGTCTAGGTTAGAGGTACACACACTGTCTGAAACACTGTGATAGAGTCTAGGTTAGAGGTACACACACTGTCTGACACATCATGCTAGAGTCTAGGTCAGGGGTACACACACTGTCTGACACATCATGCTAGAGTCTAGGTTAGAGGTACACACACTGTCTGACACATCATGCTAGAGTCTAGGTTAGAGGTACACACACTGTCTGTCACATCATGCTAGAGTCTAGGTCAGGGGTACACACACTGTATGACACATCATGCTAGAGTCTAGGTTAGAGGTACACACACTGTCTGTCACATCATGATAGAGTCTAGGTTAGAGGTACACACACTGACTGTCACATCATGCTAGAGTCTAGGTTAGAGGTACACACACAGTCTGACACATCATGATAGAGTCTAGGTTAGAGGTACACACACTGTCTGTCACATCATGCTAGAGTCTAGGTCAGGGGTACACACACTGTCTGACACATCATGCTAGAGTCTAGGTTAGAGGTACACACACTGTCTGACACATCATGCTAGAGTCTAGATTAGAGGTACACACACTGTCTGTCACATCATGCCAGAGTCTAGGTTAGAGGTACACACAGTGTCTGTCACATCATGCTAGAGTCTAGGTTAGAGGTACACACACTGTCTGACACATCATGCTAGAGTCTAGGTCAGGGGTACACATACTGTCTGACACACTGTGATAGAGTCTAGGTTAGAGGTGCACACACTGTCTGTCACATCATGCTAGAGTCTAGGTTAGAGGTACACACACTGTCTGACACATCATGCTAGAGTCTAGGTTAGAGGTACACACACTGTCTGACACACTGTGATAGAGTCTAGGTTAGAGGTACACACACTGTCTGACACATCATGCTAGAGTCTAGGTTAGAGGTACACACACTGTCTGACACATCATGCTAGAGTCTAGGTCAGGGGTGCACACACTGTCTGACACATCATGCTAGAGTCTAGGTTAGAGGTACACACACTGTCTGACACACTGTGATAGAGTCTAGGTTAGAGGTACACACACTGTCTGACACATCATGCTAGAGTCTAGGTTAGAGGTACACACACTGTCTGACACACTGTGATAGAGTCTAGGTTAGAGGTACACACACTGTCTGTCACATCATGCTAGAATCTAGGTTAGAGGTACACACACTGTCTGATACATCATGCTAGAGTCTAGGTTAGAGGTACACACACTGTCTGACACACTGTGATAGAGTCTAGGTTAGAGGTACACACACTGTCTGACACATCATGCTAGAGTCTAGGTTAGAGGTACACACACTGTCTGACACACTGTGATAGAGTCTAGGTTAGAGGTACACACACTGTCTGTCACATCATGCTAGAATCTAGGTTAGAGGTACACACACTGTCTGATACATCATGCTAGAGTCTAGGTCAGGGGTACACACACTGTCTGACACACTGTGATAGAGTCTAGGTTAGAGGTACACACACTGTCTGACACATCATGCTAGAGTCTAGGTTAGAGGTACACACACTGTCTGACACATCATGCTAGAGTCTAGGTTAGAGGTACACACACTGTCTGACACATCATGCTAGAGTCTAGGTTAGAGGTACACACACTGTCTGAAACACCATGTTAGAGTCTAGGTTAGAGGTATACACACTGTCTGAAACACTGTGATAGAGTCTAGGTTAGAGGTACACACAGTGTCTGACACATCATGCTAGAGTCTAGGTTAGAGGTACACACACTGTCTGACACATCATGCTAGAGTCTAGGTCAGGGGTACACACACTGTCTGACACATCATGCTAGAGTCAAGGTTAGAGGTACACACACTGTCTGACACACTGTGATAGAGTCTAGGTTAGAGGTACACACACTGTCTGTCACATCATGCTAGAATCTAGGTTAGAGGTACACACACTGTCTGATACATCATGCTAGAGTCTAGGTCAGGGGTACACACACTGTCTGACACACTGTGATAGAGTCTAGGTTAGAGGTACACACACTGTCTGACACATCATGCTAGAGTCTAGGTTAGAGGTACACACACTGTCTGACACATCATGCTAGAGTCTAGGTTAGAGGTACACACACTGTCTGACACATCATGCTAGAGTCTAGGTTAGAGGTACACACACTGTCTGAAACACCATGTTAGAGTCTAGGTTAGAGGTATACACACTGTCTGAAACACTGTGATAGAGTCTAGGTTAGAGGTACACACAGTGTCTGACACATCATGCTAGAGTCTAGGTTAGAGGTACACACACTGTCTGACACATCATGCTAGAGTCTAGGTCAGGGGTACACACACTGTCTGACACATCATGCTAGAGTCTAGGTTAGAGGTACACACACACTGTCTGACACACTGTGATAGAGTCTAGGTTAGAGGTACACACAGTGTTTGACACATCATGCTAGTGTCTAGGTTAGAGGTACACACACTGTCTGAAACACCATGTTAGAGTCTAGGTTAGAGGTACACACACTGTCTGAAACACTGTGATAGAGTCTAGGTTAGAGGTACACACAGTGTCTGACACATCATGCTAGAGTCTAGGTTAGAGGTACACACACTGTCTGACACATCATGCTAGAGTCTAGGTTAGAGGTACACACACTGTCTGACACATCATGCTAGAGTCTAGGTCAGGGGTGCACACACTGTCTGACACATCATGCTAGAGTCTAGGCTAGAGGTACACACACAGTCTGACACACTGTGATAGAGTCTAGGTTAGAGGTACACACAGTGTCTGACACATCATGCTAGAGTCTAGGTTAGAGGTACACACACTGTCTGACACATCATGCTAGAGTCTAGGTTAGAGGTACACACACTGTCTGACACATCATGCTAGAGTCTAGGTCAGGGGTGCACACACTGTCTGACACATCATGCTAGAGTCTAGGTTAGAGGTACACACACTGTCTGACACACTGTGATAGAGTCTAGGTTAGAGGTACACACAGTGTCTGACACATCATGCTAGAGTCTAGGTTAGAGGTACACACACTGTCTGACACATCATGCTAGAGTCTAGGTTAGAGGTACACACACTGTCTGGCACATCATGCTAGAGTCTAGGTCAGGGGTGCACACACCTTCTGACACATCATGCTAGAGTCTAGGTTAGAGGTACACACACTGTCTGACACACTGTGATAGAGTCTAGGTTAGAGGTACACACAGTGTCTGACACATCATGCTAGTGTCTAGGTTAGAGGTACACACACTGTCTGAAACACCATGTTAGAGTCTAGGTTAGAGGTACACACACTGTCTGAAACACTGTGATAGAGTCTAGGTTAGAGGTACACACAGTGTCTGACACATCATGCTAGTGTCTATGTTAGAGGTACACACACTGTCTGACACATCATGCTAGAGTCTAGATTAGAGGTACACATACTGTCTGACACACTGTGATAGAGTCTAGGTCATAGGTACACACACTGTCTGACACATCATGCTAGAGTCTAGGTCAGGGGTACACACACAGTCTGACACATCATGCTAGAGTCTAGGTTAGAGGTACACACACTGTCTGACACACTGTGATAGAGTCTAGGTCATAGGTACACACACTGTCTGACACACTGTGATAGAGTCTAGGTTAGAGGTACACACACTGTCTGACACACTGTGATAGAGTCTAGGTCATAGGTACACACACTGTCTGACACACTGTGATAGAGTCTAGGTCATAGGTACACACACTGTCTGACACACCATGCTAGAGTCTAGGTTAGAGGTACACACACTGTCTGACACACTGTGATAGAGTCTAGGTCAGGGGTACACACACTGTCTGACACATCATGCTAGAGTCTAGGTTAGAGGTACACACACTGTCTGACACATCATGCTAGAGTCTAGGTTAGAGGTACACACACTGTCTGACACATCATGCTAGAGTCTAGGTTAGAGGTACACACACTGTCTGACACACTGTGATAGAGTCTAGGTCATAGGTACACACACTGTCTGACACACCATGCTAGAGTCTAGGTTAGAGGTACACACACTGTCTGACACACTGTGATAGAGTCTAGGTCATAGGTACACACACTGTCTGACACACTGTGATAGAGTCTAGGTCAGGGGTACACACACTGTCTGACACATCATGCTATTGTCTAGGTTATAGGTACACACCCTGTCTGACACATCATGATAGAGTCTAGGTTAGAGGTACACACACTGTCTGACACATCATGCTAGAGTCTAGGTTAGAGGTACACACACTGTCTGACACATCATGCTAGAGTCTAGGTTAGAGGTACACACACTGTCTGACACAACATGCTAGAGTCTAGGTTAGAGGTACACACACTGTCTGACACATCATGATAGAGTCTAGGTTAGAGGTACACACACTGTCTGACACATCATGATAGAGTCTAGGTTATAGGTACACACACTGTCTGACACAACATGCTAGAGTCTAGGTCAGGGGTACACACACTGTCTGACACATCATGCTAGAGTCTAGGTTAGAGGTGCACACACTGTCTGACACATCATGCTAGAGTCTAGGTTAGAGGTACACACACTGTCTGACACACTGTGATAGAGTCTAGGTCATAGGTACACACACTGTCTGACACACTGTGATAGAGTCTAGGTCATAGGTACACACACTGTCTGACACACTGTGATAGAGTCTAGGTCATAGGTACACACACTGTCTGACACACTGTGATAGAGTCTAGGTCATAGGTACACACACTGTCTGACACACTGTGATAGAGTCTAGGTCATAGGTACACACACTGTTTGACACACTGTGATAGAGTCTAGGTCATAGGTACACACACTGTCTGACACACTGTGATAGAGTCTAGGTCATAGGTACACACACTGTCTGACACACTGTGATAGAGTCTAGGTCATAGGTACACACACTGTCTGACACACCATGCTAGAGTCTAGGTTAGAGGTACACACACTGTCTGACACACTGTGATAGAGTCTAGGTCAGGGGTACACACACTGTCTGACACATCATGCTAGAGTCTAGGTTAGAGGTACACACACTGTCTGACACATGCTAGAGTCTAGGTTAGAGGTACACACACTGTCTGACACACTGTGATAGAGTCTAGGTCAGGGGTACACACACTGTCTGACACATCATGCTAGAGTCTAGGTTAGAGGTGCACACACTGTCTGACACATCATGCTAGAGTCTAGGTTAGAGGTACACACACTGTCTGACACATCATGCTAGAGTCTAGGTTAGAGGTGCACACACTGTCTGACACATCATGCTAGAGTCTAGGTTAGAGGTACACACACTGTCTGACACATCATGCTAGAGTCTAGGTTAGAGGTGCACACACTGTCTGACACATCATGCTAGAGTCTAGGTTAGAGGTACACACACTGTCTGACACATCATGCTAGAATCTAGGTCAGGGGTACACACACTGTCTGACACATCATGCTAGAGTCTAGGTTAGAGGTGCACACACTGTCTGACACATCATGCTAGAGTATAGGTTAGAGGTACACACACTGTCTGACACATCATGCTAGAATCTAGGTCAGGGGTACACACACTGTCTGACACATCATGCTAGAGTCTAGGTCAGGGGTACACACACTGTCTGACACATCATGCTAGAGTCTAGGTTATAGGTACACACACTGTCTGACACATCATGCTAGAGTCTAAGTTAGGGGTACACACGCTGTCTGACACACTGTGATAGAGTCTAGGTCAGGGGTACACACACTGTCTGACATATCATGCTAGAGTCTAGGTCATAGGTACACACACTGTCTGAAACATCATGCTAGAGTCTAGGTCAGGGGTACACACACTGTCTGACACACTGTGATAGAGTCTAGGTCATAGGTACACACACTGTCTGACACACTGTGATAGAGTCTAGGTCATAGGTACACACACTGTCTGACACACTGTGATAGAGTCTAGGTCATAGGTACACACACTGTCTGACACACTGTGATAGAGTCTAGGTCATAGGTACACACTGTCTGACACACTGTGATAGAGTCTAGGTCATAGGTACACACACTGTCTGACACACTGTGATAGAGTCTAGGTCATAGGTACACACACTGTCTGACACACTGTGATAGAGTCTAGGTCATAGGTACACACACTGTTTGACACACTGTGATAGAGTCTAGGTCATAGGTACACACACTGTCTGACACACTGTGATAGAGTCTAGGTCATAGGTACACACACTGTCTGACACACTGTGATAGAGTCTAGGTCATAGGTACACACACTGTCTGACACACCATGCTAGAGTCTAGGTCATAGGTACACACACTGTCTGACACACTGTGATAGAGTCTAGGTCAGGGGTACACACACTGTCTGACACATCATGCTAGAGTCTAGGTTAGAGGTACACACACTGTCTGACACATCATTCTAGAGTCTAGGTTAGAGGTACACACACTGTCTGACACACTGTGATAGAGTCTAGGTCATAGGTACACACACTGTCTGACACACCATGCTAGAGTCTAGGTTAGAGGTACACATACTGTCTGACACACTGTGATAGAGTCTAGGTCATAGGTACACACACTGTCTGACACATCATGCTAGAGTCTAGGTCAGGGGTACACACACTGTCTGACACATCATGCTAGAGTCTAGGTTAGAGGTACACACACTGTCTGACACACTGTGATAGAGTCTAGGTCATAGGTACACACACTGTCTGACACACTGTGATAGAGTCTAGGTTAGAGGTACACACACTGTCTGACACACTGTGATAGAGTCTAGGTCATAGGTACACACACTGTCTGACACACTGTGATAGAGTCTAGGTCATAGGTACACACACTGTCTGACACACCATGCTAGAGTCTAGGTTAGAGGTACACACACTGTCTGACACACTGTGATAGAGTCTAGGTCAGGGGTACACACACTGTCTGACACATCATGCTAGAGTCTAGGTTAGAGGTACACACACTGTCTGACACATCATGCTAGAGTCTAGGTTAGAGGTACACACACTGTCTGACACATCATGCTAGAGTCTAGGTTAGAGGTACACACACTGTCTGACACACTGTGATAGAGTCTAGGTCATAGGTACACACACTGTCTGACACACCATGCTAGAGTCTAGGTTAGAGGTACACACACTGTCTGACACACTGTGATAGAGTCTAGGTCATAGGTACACACACTGTCTGACACACTGTGATAGAGTCTAGGTCAGGGGTACACACACTGTCTGACACATCATGCTATTGTCTAGGTTATAGGTACACACCCTGTCTGACACATCATGATAGAGTCTAGGTTAGAGGTACACACACTGTCTGACACATCATGCTAGAGTCTAGGTTAGAGGTACACACACTGTCTGACACATCATGCTAGAGTCTAGGTTAGAGGTACACACACTGTCTGACACATCATGCTAGAGTCTAGGTTAGAGGTACACACACTGTCTGACACATCATGATAGAGTCTAGGTTAGAGGTACACACACTGTCTGACACATCATGATAGAGTCTAGGTTATAGGTACACACACTGTCTGACACAACATGCTAGAGTCTAGGTCAGGGGTACACACACTGTCTGACACATCATGCTAGAGTCTAGGTTAGAGGTGCACACACTGTCTGACACATCATGCTAGAGTCTAGGTTAGAGGTACACACACTGTCTGACACACTGTGATAGAGTCTAGGTCATAGGTACACACACTGTCTGACACATCATGCTAGAGTCTAGGTCATAGGTACACACACTGTCTGACACATCATGCTAGAGTCTAGGTTAGAGGTGCACACACTGTCTGACACATCATGCTAGAGTCTAGGTCATAGGTACACACACTGTCTGACACACTGTGATAGAGTCTAGGTCATAGGTACACACACTGTCTGACACACTGTGATAGAGTCTAGGTCATAGGTACACACACTGTCTGACACACTGTGATAGAGTCTAGGTCATAGGTACACACACTGTCTGACACACTGTGATAGAGTCTAGGTCATAGGTACACACACTGTTTGACACACTGTGATAGAGTCTAGGTCATAGGTACACACACTGTCTGACACACTGTGATAGAGTCTAGGTCATAGGTACACACACTGTCTGACACACTGTGATAGAGTCTAGGTCATAGGTACACACACTGTCTGACACACCATGCTAGAGTCTAGGTTAGAGGTACACACACTGTCTGACACACTGTGATAGAGTCTAGGTCAGGGGTACACACACTGTCTGACACATCATGCTAGAGTCTAGGTTAGAGGTACACACACTGTCTGACACATGCTAGAGTCTAGGTTAGAGGTACACACACTGTCTGACACACTGTGATAGAGTCTAGGTCAGGGGTACACACACTGTCTGACACATCATGCTAGAGTCTAGGTTAGAGGTGCACACACTGTCTGACACATCATGCTAGAGTCTAGGTTAGAGGTACACACACTGTCTGACACATCATGCTAGAGTCTAGGTTAGAGGTGCACACACTGTCTGACACATCATGCTAGAGTCTAGGTTAGAGGTACACACACTGTCTGACACATCATGCTAGAGTCTAGGTTAGAGGTGCACACACTGTCTGACACATCATGCTAGAGTCTAGGTTAGAGGTACACACACTGTCTGACACATCATGCTAGAATCTAGGTCAGGGGTACACACACTGTCTGACACATCATGCTAGAGTCTAGGTTAGAGGTGCACACACTGTCTGACACATCATGCTAGAGTCTAGGTTAGAGGTGCACACACTGTCTGACACATCATGCTAGAGTCTAGGTTAGAGGTACACACACTGTCTGACACATCATGCTATATTCTAGGTCAGGGGTACACACACTGTCTGACACATCATGCTAGAGTCTAGGTTAGAGGTGCACACACTGTCTGACACATCATGCTAGAGTCTAGGTTAGAGGTGCACACACTGTCTGACACATCATGCTAGAGTCTAGGTTAGAGGTACACACACTGTCTGACACATCATGCTAGAATCTAGGTCAGGGGTACACACACTGTCTGACACATCATGCTAGAGTCTAGGTCAGGGGTACACACACTGTCTGACACATCATGCTAGAGTCTAGGTTATAGGTACACACACTGTCTGACACATCATGCTAGAGTCTAAGTTAGGGGTACACACGCTGTCTGACACACTGTGATAGAGTCTAGGTCAGGGGTACACACACTGTCTGACATATCATGCTAGAGTCTAGGTCATAGGTACACACACTGTCTGAAACATCATGCTAGAGTCTAGGTCAGGGGTACACACACTGTCTGACACACTGTGATAGAGTCTAGGTCATAGGTACACACACTGTCTGACACACTGTGATAGAGTCTAGGTCATAGGTACACACACTGTCTGACACACTGTGGTAGAGTCTAGGTCATAGGTACACACACTGTCTGACACACTGTGATAGAGTCTAGGTCATAGGTACACACACTGTCTGACACACTGTGATAGAGTCTAGGTCATAGGTACACACACTGTCTGACACACTGTGATAGAGTCTAGGTCATAGGTACACACACTGTCTGACACACTGTGATAGAGTCTAGGTCATAGGTACACACACTGTCTGACACACCATGCTAGAGTCTAGGTTAGAGGTACACATACTGTCTGACACACTGTGATAGAGTCTAGGTCATAGGTACACACACTGTCTGACACATCATGCTAGAGTCTAGGTCAGGGGTACACACACTGTCTGACACATCATGCTAGAGTCTAGGTTAGAGGTACACACACTGTCTGACACACTGTGATAGAGTCTAGGTCATAGGTACACACACTGTCTGACACACTGTGATAGAGTCTAGGTTAGAGGTACACACACTGTCTGACACACTGTGATAGAGTCTAGGTCATAGGTACACACACTGTCTGACACACTGTGATAGAGTCTAGGTCATAGGTACACACACTGTCTGACACACCATGCTAGAGTCTAGGTTAGAGGTACACACACTGTCTGACACACTGTGATAGAGTCTAGGTCAGGGGTACACACACTGTCTGACACATCATGCTAGAGTCTAGGTTAGAGGTACACACACTGTCTGACACATCATGCTAGAGTCTAGGTTAGAGGTACACACACTGTCTGACACATCATGCTAGAGTCTAGGTTAGAGGTACACACACTGTCTGACACACTGTGATAGAGTCTAGGTCATAGGTACACACACTGTCTGACACACCATGCTAGAGTCTAGGTTAGAGGTACACACACTGTCTGACACACTGTGATAGAGTCTAGGTCATAGGTACACACACTGTCTGACACACTGTGATAGAGTCTAGGTCAGGGGTACACACACTGTCTGACACATCATGCTATTGTCTAGGTTATAGGTACACACACTGTCTGACACATCATGCTAGAGTCTAGGTTATAGGTACACACACTGTCTGACACATCATGCTAGAGTCTAGGTTATAGGTACACACACTGTCTGACACATCATGCTAGAGTCTAGGTTAGAGGTGCACACACTGTCTGACACACTGTGATAGAGTCTAGGTCAGGGGTACACACACTGTCTGACACATCATGCTAGAGTCTAGGTTTTAGGTACACACACTGTCTGACACATCATGCTAGAGTCTAGGTTATAGGTACACACACTGTCTGACACATCATGCTAGAGTCTAGGTTATAGGTACACACACTGTCTGACACATCATGCTAGAGTCTAGGTTAGAGGTACACACACTGTCTGACACATCATGCTAGAGTCTAGGTTAGAGGTACACACACTGTCTGACACATCATGCTAGAGTCTAGGTTATAGGTACACACACTGTCTGACACATATTGCTAGAGTCTAGGTTATAGGTACACACACTGTCTGACACATCATGCTAGAGTCTAGGTTAGAGGTACACACACTGTCTGACACATCATGCTAGAGTCTAAGTTATAGGTACACACACTGTCTGACACATCATGCTAGAGTCTAGGTTATAGGTACACACACTGTCTGACACATCATGCTAGAGTCTAGGTTAGAGGTGCACACACTGTCTGACACACTGTGATAGAGTCTAGGTCAGGGTTACACACACTGTCTGACACATCATGCTAGAGTCTAGGTTATAGGTACACACACTGTCTGACACATCATGCTAGAGTCTAGGTTAGAGGTACACACACTGTCTGACACATCATGCTAGAGTCTAGGTTATAGGTACACACACTGTCTGACACATCATGCTAGAGTCTAGGTTAGAGGTACACACACTGTCTGACACATCATGCTAGAGTCTAGGTTAGAGGTGCACACACTGTCTGACACACTGTGATAGAGTCTAGGTTAGAGGTACACACACTGTCTGACACATCATGCTAGAGTCTAGGTTAGAGGTACACTCACTGTCTGACACATCATGCTAGAGTCTAGGTTATAGGTACACACACTGTCTGACACATATTTCTAGAGTCTAGGTTATAGTTACACACACTGTCTGACACATCATGCTAGAGTCTAGGTTAGAGGTACACACACTGTCTGACACATCATGCTAGAGTCTAGGTTATAGGTACACACACTGTCTGACACATCATGCTAGAGTCTAGGTTATAGGTACACACACTGTCTGACACATCATGCTAGAGTCTAGGTTAGAGGTGCACACACTGTCTGACACACTGTGATAGAGTCTAGGTCAGGGTTACACACACTGTCTGACACATCATGCTAGAGTCTAGGTTATAGGTACACACACTGTCTGACACATCATGCTAGAGTCTAGGTTAGAGGTACACACACTGTCTGACACATCATGCTAGAGTCTAGGTTAGAGGTACACACACTGTCTGACACATCATGCTAGAGTCTAGGTTAGAGGTACACACATTGTCTGACACATCATGCTAGAGTCTAGGTTAGAGGTACACACACTGTCTGACACATCATGCTAGAGTCTAGGTTAGAGGTACACACACTGTCTGACACATCATGCTAGAGTCTAGGTTAGAGGTGCACACACTGTCTGTTTGGTTGCGTGATTGGTTGGTTGAGTGGTTAGCTGGGTGATTGGGCGATGGAGTGGTTGGTTGGGTGATTGATTGATGGGGTGGTTGGTTGGGTGATTGATTGGTTGGGTGATTGGTTGATGGGGTGGTTGGTTGGGTGATTGATTGGTTGGGTGATTGGTTGGTTGGTGATTGGTTGGTTGGGTGATTGGTTGGTTGTGTGATTCGTTGGTTGGGTGATTGGTTGGTTGGGTGATTGGTTGGTTGAGTGATTGGTTGGTTGGGTGATTGGTTGGTTGGGTGATTGGTTGGTTGGGTGATTGATTGGTTGGGTGATTGATTGGTTGGGTGATTGGTTGGTTGGGTGATTGGTTGGTTGGGTGATTGGTTGGTTGGGTGATTGGTTGGTTGGGTGATTGGTTGATGGAGTGGTTGGTTGGGTGATTGGTTGGTTGGGTGATTGGTTGGTTGGGTGATTGGTTGGTTGGGTGATTGGTTGGTTGGGTGACTGGATTGGTGTTTGGGTGGCTGGTTGGATGGTTGGCTTGTTTGTGGCTGGTTGGATGGTTGGTTGACTGTGAAGCCCCCCCCCCTCTCCCCCTAGGAAGACTGAGCTGTAACTATGAAGCCCAGTGCCTTGACCCTCAGGTGGTCGCAGCCCAGCCCAGGGGCTTGCATGCACGGGACCAGGGGCTGGCATCCACGGGACCAGGGTCTTGCATCCACGGGACCAGGGTCTTGCATCCACGGGACCAGGGCCTTTCATCCATGGGACCAGGGTCTTGCATCCACAGGACCAGGGTCTTTCATCCATTGGACCTGGGTCTTGCATCCACGGAACCAGGGGCTTTCATCCATGGGACCAGGGTCTTGCATCCACTGGACTGTGACTGGTCTGGAGAATTGTTGCAAATGTGACCTTTCCCTCTCAAGCTCAGAAATCAGAGGGGTGAGCAAGTTACATATAAGGACCATTCGTAACATCCTCCAGCTCAGCGTGTACTGGCTGACCGGGGCTAGCGTTGACTTGGTCATGTTGCCCCCGCGGATTCTAGATCTCTCATTGTCAGCTGAAAAAATCCAGATGTCCTCTGGGAGACTTGTGTCGTACGGTGTTGGACTACAACATTGTGTGTGATCCACCCTGCTTCCCCTGACATGTTTCCTTCAGGAACCACCCTGCTAAAGATTGTATCAAATTGGATCCACTCTGGATTTATGTTCTCCCGAAAAGCAACAGACACAAACCAGGACACATTGATGCCGACATGAATGTTAACTTATAGGGCTGTAGTAAATGTTGACTTATAGTGCTGTAGTAAATGTTGACTTATAGTGCTGTAGTAAATGTTGACTTATAGGGCTGTAGTAAATGTTGACTTATAGTGCTGTAGTAAATGTTGACTTATAGTGCCGCAGTAAATGTTGACTTCTCTTGACGCAGTAATTGTTGACTTATAGTTCCACAGTAAATGTTGACTTCTCTTGACGCAGTAGATGTTGACTTATAGTGCCGCAGTAAATGTTGACTTATAGTTCTGCAGTAATTGTTGATTTATAGTGCCGCAGCAAATGTTGACTTATAGTGCCTCAGTAAATGTTGACTTCTCTTGACGCAGTAATTGTTGACTTATAGTTCCACAGCAAATTTTGACTTATAGTGCCTCAGTAAATGTTGACTTCTCTTGACGCAGTAATTGTTGACTTATAGTTCCACAGTAAATGTTGACTTCTCTTGACGCAGTAGATGTTGACTTATAGTGCCGCAGTAAATGTTGAATTATAGTTCTGCAGTAATTGTTGATTTATAGTGCCGCAATAAATGTTGACTTATAGTCCGGCAGCACATGTTGACTTATAGTGCTGCAGTAAATGTTCACTTATAGTGCCGCAATAAATGTTGACTTATAGTCCGGCAGCACATGTTGACTTATAGTGCTGCAGTAAATGTTCACTTATAGTGCCGCAGTAAATGTTGACTTCTCTTGACGCAGTAATTGTTGACTTCTCTTGACGCAGTAACTACTGACTTATAGTTCCACAGTAAATGTTGACTTTTCTTGTCTTAGTAAATGTTTACTTTTAGTGCCGCAGTAAATGTTGACTTATACCTCCACAGTAAATGTTGACTTATAGCTCCGCAGTAAATGTTGATTTATAGTTCCACAGTAAATGTTGACTTCTAGCTGTAAATATTGCGAGCCTTCGGTAAATGTTGACTTCTACTGCCGCTATAAATGTTGTCTTCTAGTGCCGCTATAAATGTTGTCCTCTAGTGCCGCTCTAAATGTTGACTTCTAGTTCCGCTGTAAATGTTGCCTTCTAGTTCCGCTGTAACTGGTGCTGCACGGAAAATAGGTAGCCAAACAGTGACGCGGCGTCCCTGGTAACTGTAACATCCGCATACATTACGACGTATTACATCAAATCATCATCATCCTGTGGCCAGACCAATCCGTCTCTCCACAGACTTCTGTCCACGGTAGTCTAGATCGATACTATTACTGACTACCCACACATCTGCGTCACATCCACCCAGCTTCTAAATGACATAAATTGATAACACATGTCAGATAAATGTGGTGTTTTTTGTGTCACCATGTCCTCGATTTAAATTAGTGTGCCTGATAGTACCCGGAAGTACCAGTTCTATACGAAAGTTCGCAGATATAATAAGGCAGGTAATCTGCAGCCAATCAGACAAACCGCCATGTGCCACTTCTGGATTCAAGCCTGTCACATGCCGCTCTTCTCCGCTCAATGCTAGCAGCTGGGCCTGTGTTACAGCAGGCGAGAAACGCCCCACAGCAGAGCCAGAGACCGCATCCAGTCATTTCTGCACGTCGGACGTGGAACTGACACACAACAACTCAAATACAACATACCCGCGTACCCGTCTACCTGTCATCTTCGGTACGGATACAATTTAGTTAGTTGTAAACAGTTGACATAGGAGACATGTTCAGGTGTGGTTGCGGGTTTATCAGTTGGACCGTGCGCAGTCGCTATCCATAGTCGACATCGGATCCCATTGCGGATATGTTGATGTTGTGAGTGTAACAGTGTCCCAAGTAAACATTCACATCGGATCCCACCGCGGATATGTCAGTCTTGTGACTGTATCAGTGTGGCCAGTAAACATTCACATAGCGTGTCAATCACACAGCTCGGGTCGGTTGTAATCTCATCATGGATCACACGGATCGGCACACGGATCGTCTCACCATGGATCACACAGAAGCCCGGTGAGTGGGTTGTTGTTTGTATGTTCCTCCGTGAGTTCACTCATTCTCTACATGATAGTTGAATATGTCCTCCAGTGATTTATGTAACCCATTCTCTACATATAATTTGCTTACGTCCTTCCGTGATTTATTTAACCCATTCTCTACAGAGAGTTTGTTTTTGTCCTTCCGTGATTTAATCCGTTCTCTCCCAGACATTATATATATATATATATATATATATATATATATATATATATATATATATATATATATATATATATATTATATATTTTATATTTATATATTTTTTATATATATATACAGATATTATACATTTCGAGTAATATCAGTAGCTTTGCAATGTAGAAGTAACAACTAGAACAGGAATATGTAAAGTAATAAGAACAGGAATATTAATAATAGTTGCAACTAGAAGGTTAACTTTAAAAGTATCAGCTAGAACATTTATGTTTAAAGTAACAACAAGAATAAGAATATTTAAGGTAACATGAATATTTATAGTAACAAATGGAACAGAAATAATTAAAACAAGAACTAAAATACGAATATGTATAGTAACTAGAACATTAATGTTTAGAGTTACCACTAGAATAGGAAAGTTTGCATTAAAGACTAAGACAGGAATATTTAAACTAAGAATTACTCTGTGAAAATGCTACATTTGCGTCGATATTTGTGTCGAGTTACTACATTTGCGTCGATATTTGTGTCGAGTTACTACATTTGGGCCGATATTTGTGTCGAGTTACTACATTTGGGCCGATATTTGTGTCGAGTTACTACATTTGGGCCAATATTTGTGTCGAGTTACTACATTTGGGCCGATATTTGTGTCGAGTTACTACATTTGGTCCGATATTTGTGTCGAGTTACTACATTTGGGCCGATATTCGGGTCGAGTTACTACATTTGGGCCGATATTCGGGTCGAGTTACTACATTTGGGCCGATATTCGGGTCGAGTTACTACATTTGGGCCGATATTCGGGTCGAGTTACTACATTTGGGCCGATATTCGTATCAAATTGCTTCATTTTGACCTATATTTGTGTGAATTTGCTACATTTGGGTCTATGTTTTGAGTGACATTACTACATTTGGCCCCATATTTGCGCGCAGTTGCTCTATCTGGCCGTATATTTGTGTGCAGTTGCTACATTTGGCCCTGTATGTATGTGTGGAGATGCTACATTTGGCCCTGTATGTATGTGTGGAGATGCTACATTTGGCCCAGTATGTATGTGTGGAGATGCTACATTTGGCCCTGTATGTATGTGTGGAGATGCTACATTTGGCCCTGTATGTATGTGTGGAGATGCTACATTTGGCCCTGTATGTATGTGTGGAGATGCTACATTTGGCCCTGTATGTATGTGTGGAGATGCTACATTTGGCCCTGTATGTATGTGTGGAGATGCTACATTTGGCCCTGTATATGTGTGGAGATGCTACATTTGGCCCTGTGTATGTGTGGAGATGCTACATTTGGCCCTGTATATGTGTGGAGATGCTACATTTGGCCCTGTATGTATGTGTGGAGATGCTACATTTGGCCCTGTATGTATGTGTGGAGATGCTACATTTGGCCCTGTATGTATGTGTGGAGATGCTACATTTGGCCCTGTATGTATGTGTGGAGATGCTACATTTGGCCCTGCATATGTGTGGAGATGCTACATTTGGCCCTGTATGTATGTGTGGAGATGCTACATTTGGCCCTGTATATGTGTGGAGATGCTACATTTGGCCCTGTATATGTGTGGAGATGCTACATTTGGCCCCATATTTGTATGGATTCGCTACATTTAGGCCGATATTCGCGTGGAGTTGCTACATTTGTGGGAATATGTCCTTGGATTTGCTACAGTTGGAAAGATATATGTGTGAAATAGCTACATCTTGTGCGATAATTGTGCTTTGTTTCTACGTTCCGGGCCACATTTCTGCGCTGTCACGTGACATACTGGAAAGAAGCGGTTGACACAGGGCAATTACAAGCCAAAGGATGGCTACATTGCGCCGGGTTTTATCCCACATGGCTCGGTCGCTTACCTCAGGACGGCCTGCCGAATGCGTCGCGCAAAGCACCAACTCCGCAGCCACAACGACGATCCCCAGAAGCCTCAGAGAGAATTGCACTTGTCAAACGAACGACGGAAACCGGAATCGAACCCATGGCCATCAGATATTGAGGCAAGCGACTTAACCACTGAGCCACGGAGATTCCCTGAGATACCATCAGTAGAAGTGGCATACCTTACAACCACGGAGTCCCCTGAGATACCAGCAGTAGAAGTGGCATACCTTACAGCCACGGAGACCCCCTTAGATACCAGCAGTAGAATTGGCATACCTTATAGCCACGGAGACTCATGAGATACCAGCAGTAGAAGTGGCATACCTCACAGCCACGGAGGCCCCTGAGATACCAGCAGTAGATGTGGCATACCTCACAGCCACGGAGGCCCCTGAGATACCAGCAGTAGAAGTGGCATACCTTACAGCCACGGAGACCCCCTGAGATACCAGCAGTAGATGTGGCATACCTCACAGCCACGGAGGCCCCTGAGATACCAGCAGTAGATGTGGCATACCTCACAGCTACGGAGACTCATGAGATACCAGCAGTAGAAGTGGCATACCTTACAGCCACGGGGACCCCCTGAGATACCAGCAGTGGAAGTAGCATACCTTACAGCCACGGAGACCCCCTGAGATACCAGCAGTGGAAGTGGCATACCTTACAGCCACGGAGACCCCCTGAGATACCAGCAGTAGAAGTGGCATACCTTGCAGCCACGGAGACCCCCTGAGATACCAGCAGTAGAAGTGGCATACCTCACAGCAACGGAGACTCATGAGATACCAGCAGTGGAAGTGGCATACCTTACAGCCATGGAGACCCCCTGAGATACCAGCAGTAGATGTGGCATACCTCACAGCTACGGAGGCCCCTGAGATACCAGCAGTAGAAGTGGCATACCTTACAGCCACGGAGACCCCATGAGATACCAGCAGTGGATGTGGTATACCTCACAGCCACGGAGACCCCCTGAGATACCAGCAGTGGAAAAGGTATACCTCACAGCCACGGAGACCCCCTGAGATACCAGCAGTGGAAGTGGTATACCTCACAGCCACAGAGACCCCCTGAGATACCAGCAGTGGAAGTGGTATACCTCACAGCCACGGAGACCCCCTGAGATACCAGCAGTGGAAGTGGTATACCTCACAGCCACGGAGACCCCCTGAGATACCAGCAGTAGAAGTGGCATACCTCACAGCCACGGAGACTCATGAGATACCAGCAGTGGAAGTGGCATACCTCACAGACACGGAGACTCATGAGATACCAGCAGTGGAAGTGGCATACCTCACAGCCACGGAGACTCATGAGATACCAGCAGTAGAAGAGGCATACCTCACAGCCACAGAGACTCATGAGATACCAGCAGTGGAAGTGGCATACCTCACAGCCACGGAGACTTATGAGATACCAGCAGTAGAAGAGGCATACCTCACAACCACGGAGTCTCATGAGATACCAGCAGTGGAAGTGGCATACCTCACAGCCACGGAGACCCCCTGAGATACCAGCAGTGGAAGTGGCATACCTTACAGCCACGGAGACCCCTGAGATACCAGCAGTGGAAGTGGCATACCTCACAGCCACGGAGACCCCATTAGATACCAGCAGTGAAAGTGGCATACCTCACAGCCACGGAGACTCATGAGATACCAGCAGTGGATGTGGTATACAGGAGGGGGTAGGAACCAGTCATACTTCACAGCCACGTGAAGATCTTCACCGGTCCAGAAATCTTGAACACAGATAAAGGAGGTTGTGCAGGACATGATCACCCGCACCCTCCGGTACGGCACAAGATGATGGAGGTGATGATGATGACTACGCGGAGGGACGTGAATTAAACTTCGTATTTTTGTCGGATAATATCAAGCAGATGAAGGTAAAGCGAGCTCCTTTGAGCGGAGATCAATTCACAAACGCCCGTCTTTAAAGCGTTCACTCTGACCACCATGGGTGCGTTTACCACAGCGCAGCTCGCCGTAAAACTATCCTTTAAGTAGCCTGTGATTTGGCATGCGAGTCAAATGATCAGCCTAGCGAATTTTGATTCTTCATTAGTAGAGTGTGGATACTGGGCATGGACGCTCTTTCTAGGACTTCAGTGTCTGGGATCTTATCATGCCATTTAATCTTCAGTAGCTCAGAAAGCAATGGCAAACTACTGAGAGTAATCTTGCCAAGAGATCAACATACAGCTGAAAGATGCTGGTGTTGACAGCTAAGTCCTGTAAAAGGATATGCTAAAAAAAAAAAAAAGCTTCCTAAGGCAGACTGTGGAAGTGGTTTAATTTCTTGGCGTGTCGCTGGTAAACAGTCCAGGTTTCACAAGTGGCTCTGTGTTGGCATATAGAGCCCAATCTTCAGCAAACATAAAGCTCTCTGACGGTGTCGCTAGTAGTTTTGGTTTAAGCTTTCAGTCTTCTAAGATTGAACAACTTTCTATCCATGTGGTATTTGATGTCCATTCCAATGTCTGTGAATCAATATATGTCTTTGTGAATCATATTATGTGGTTGTGAATCAACATCACTGGTAGTGAAGTAGGCTATCAAATCATAAACACTGCCAGCGAGCGGAATGTACATTTATAAAGCGGACATTAAAACCGAAGCAAAACTTAATTGAAAACGAATTGAAAAAGATGAATGTTATCTCAGGATCTTGCACACTGCAGCCGAGATAGTCGGCAATCTATCATTTGCATTGCATAATTCTCGTTATCAAAGATCACAACCACTCGACACACAAGAGAGACCCCGACATGGCCGACAGCTGTCTGAGTTTTTGTGCAGGTCGAGACAGATAATTGTTTCTGTACTTTAGTTGATTATGAATAGTTTCTGTACTTTAGTTGATCATGAATTGTTTCTCTACTTTAGTTGATCATGAATTGTTTCTCTACTTTATTTGATGGTGTATATTTTCTCTACATTAGTTGATCATAAATCAACTTTCAGTAGTTTTCCATTGTTTTCTGAGCGACCAGTGCTCATGTCACTTTATGCAAACGAGCGCAAGGAAGTCTGCTTCCAAATTGCCTGCAGCTGTTTTGTGAACGCGGTATGCAGGATTGCGATTTGCCCCAGAGACAACCATTAACATAATAACGGCAACCATTAACATAATAACGGCAACATATAAATACATACAATACCGACTTCCTCATGAGGGACAACTCACACATATTTTCCCACCATCCAGAGCACAATCCGAAATAGGTGCTTTTTGTCTATTGTATTTTGTATACTAACTATAGATGGGATTATAAAGAGACAAATTGCTAACACCAGAAAAGGAATTCAATGACCTGTGACAGAGTGGCGTGATGATCCGGGCCAGGCCGACCTCGCACACGAGATCTGATGCAGGATAAACTAAACACACTTGATGGGAGGGCACGGCAACAAGGTTTGAGACAAAGATCATGAGAATACATACAGCAAACGATGGGCCGATCTCCATCAGGGAAAGCTCACTTCAGGAGAGAGATGCAACTACAGACATATTTTCGTAGCAATGTGGGCAGAGACGGGGGCCAACAGAGATAGTAAAATAAGCGTAAAAGAGGCAAAAAGAGCTTTCATATCACAAGGATATGTATGGATGTCAACAGAAGTTACATATAGTACCAAACTTAGGATAGTGAATTCTAATATCAAGTCAGTAGTACCGCGTGGATCAGAGACACTGGCAAGGTTTCAGACAACCACTGCTCAACTAGAAACTCGGTCACCGGTGACAGTGCAGAACTGGACAACCACGGCAGGACGGAATCACGGTGCTTGTAGACTGAACTGGATAACCACGGTGGGACGGAATCACAGTGCTTGTAGACAGAACTGGGTAACCACGGTGGGACGGTTTTACAGTGCTTGTAGACAGAACTGGACAACAACAATATGACTAAATCACGGAGCTTGTAGACAGAACTGGACAACCACTATAGGACGGAATCACGGAGCTTGTAGACAGAATTGGACAACCATGGTAGGACGGAATCACGGAGCTTGTAGACAGAACTGGACAACCACGGCAGGACGGAATCAAGGAGCTTGTAGACAGAACTGGACAACCACGGCAGGACGGAATCATGGAGCTTGTAGACAGAACTTGACATATTGCGGCCAATCGAGAGGTGGGGAGGGGGGGGGGGGCGAGGTTAAACAGGACACACACAGAGAAAACATCTACTTTTGTATGGATGTGGAGCGTGGACAGTGAGCAGGCAAGCTGAAATGCATCTGATGGCTGTGGAAATGTGGTTTCTGAGGAAAATGCAAAGAATACCATGGACAGACACAAAAACCAATGACCAAGTCCTACAAGAGACAACAGAAACCGTAAACCGACCAGAGAAATTACAAGTAGTTAGTCACAATTTTTGGACACGTTATGCAAAGAAATAAATTGGAGAACTTGGTGACAACTGGCAAGAGTGGAGGGGGGGGGGGGAGAGAACAAGGGGGAAGGCAGAGAAATAAATACCTGGGTGGCTTAGCTAAGTGGCATGGTTGAGACACGAACACTGAGCTGATCCACGACTCTGGTGATCATGTGAGATGGCGAAACATGACCGGCAACGCTTATCGGCATGGCACATAATGATGATGATGAAGTGACAATAGCCACAATATATCATCTTGAAGGGTTGAACAAGATACCACTGGGTTAAAATACTGTGGGTTCCCTAAATTGCTTAGATTTCATGTTCTATGTATTCGCTTACTTATTTTGTTATTGTTTCAAACGAAATACAACTGTGTAACAAAAACAACAGCATGACATTAACCCCGCTGTCTTGTAAACTCACTCACACACATTAACCCCGGTGTCTTGTAGACTCGCACACATTAATCCCGCTGTCTTGTAGACACACACATTAACCCCGCTGTCGTGTAGACTCGCACACATTAATCCCACTGTCTTGTGGACTCACACACACACACACACACCCCAGTGCTCACGGGCTCATGTCTGGTAGCCAAGGGTTGGGAAGCTGGACAGACAGAAGACATTCCTTGCGCGACCAGTAGACGTGAGTGGGCTGTCCAGGAACAATCTATGTGGTTGCTAGCATGAACCTGTCACACGTAGTCTAACATCACACAGTTCAAGTTGTGTCATCACTAAACTATTCGACCTAAAAGATTTGACCAGCCACCCGACAGGGGTATGGCAGACAGTAGGTTGTACAACCACTAAGCGCGGGTATACCTCGAAGGTTTGATCAGTCACCCGCCCCGGGCATGGCACATATACACTATTAAGCCCTAGACCTTGTGTTGAAAGGCGGAAGACTTAAGACCACCCCTTGAACCCCAACCTCCGGACACAGCAGGTCACAAATCGTGGTATTTTTGGCAGCCATTTCTGAGGAGCGACGCGGCACAACTCAAGCGTGAAATCCTCACAGATTATGTCGTGATATTACCACGATAATTTTAGCTCAGAAATCAAAGACCGGGTTTAAAGACACTTAGTAGAAAGTGTTGACCTACAGAGCAATCACAGAGACCAATTTTGGACAGGCCCAGTCACAGAGAAGTGACTTACATAACTGGGCGTGACAGTTGGGTGTTTAGCAACAATGAAAATCAAAGAATTTGCTGTTTGCATTAAATCACCACTATGGCAGATTTTTACCTGCATAACTGCCCCAGTCGCTCAGATAGATTACACTGTGGACATTTCAGCACAGTGCACCAACAGCCTTTAACCGAGTAGGATGTCAATGTGTGTGTACATCAATCACGAGTGCCACGAATATTGTTGTTGTGGGTAGGTTGTCTTAGTCACACAGCTGCCTGTTTAGTGTCTACTAGTGGCTGTTGAAGTACTTCCAGTTGTCAGGAGTGTTTAACGTGCACACGGCTCCTCCTACTGTTTCGGCCTCATCCGAGCAGGCCTGACGTCCCATCCGAACAGTCTAGATACCCCATCCGTGGCAGACTTCAACATCCTCTAGTTGCGTATTGTTGTACATGCCCAGACAATCACTTGTAACCGAGCGCATTAAATCACTCTTGACGGCCGGACATCTAAACAACTCTGTCATCAATTCCCTCTTCCGCCGACCCCACCCATATCCAGGACCTCCCCCCCCCTCATATCCAGGACCCCCTCCCCCTCCACATGTACAATCCACGACGTTATACACAGACTGGTTGTGGTTTGTCATTGTTGCCAGAGCAGTGTCTATTTTGGCCTATCTTAACAATATGCCAGCGGACGCATGGGTGTAATCGTTAGGAGGCTACGCTGATGATGTCATAGGAACAGTCGGACGAGGGTTTGTGGTAGCACTCGCTGTTCACTACGGGAGGGACAGATAGACCAGCCCTTTCTGCGTGCGCTGTGGACTAAAAATGTGACAATCCTAACACATCACATAGCCACAACAGGCTTACGCTGCAGGACGTGTATACCAAATCCCGTTGTTGTTGGGGGGGGGGGGAGGCTTGCCTGTCCTTGTTCTTCTACAGCGGTCAATGTTTTCTGTGGGTCAATTCCGGCATAGGTCATAAGCAGGGTGGTTCACTCGCGGGTCGCCCTGGATGTTTCTGGAAGGCTGGCTCCTACTCCAGGGTCGCCCTGGATGTTTCTGGAAGGGTGGCTCATCCTTCAGGTCCGCCCTGGATGTTTCTGGAAGGGTGGTTCACTCGAGGGTCGCCCTGGATATTTCTGGAAGGCTGGCTCCTACTCCAGGGTCGCCCTGGATGTTTCTGGAAGGGTGGTTCACTCGAGGGTCGCCCTGGATATTTCTGGAAGGCTGGCTCCTACTCCAGGGTCGCCCTGGATGTTTCTGGAAGGGTGGTTCACTCTAGGGTCGCCCTGGATATTTCTGGAAGGCTGGCTCCTACTCCAGGGTCGCCCTGGATGTTTCTGGAAGGGTGGTTCCTACTGACCTGTTTCTCCTTGTCAGGGGGGGGGGGGGAGATCTGTGGCACGTGCAACATTCCCACGTGACCATGTACTACTCACCCTTATGTTAGTTATGTGAGAATGTTTTATGTCCGATACACTACCCACAGATTAAGGAAGGCACGACCATCATGGAATTATTGTTGATTATAATTTCCTCACCCGGATATAAACACACTGTCAAGATTGTTAGACCATACAGTGCACAGTTGCTGTCTGCGTGCCCAAATGCTTAACTTATTGAAAATAAAGTCCGTTAGTTCGTTCCACTGGACATCACTGATGTGGTTTGACCGCGTTCACACATGTGTAGTAATTTCAACAGGATCTGCAGATTTTTTCCCCCGCATATCCTTTTACAGGACATTGCATTCAACACCAGCATCTTTCAGCTGATTGCTGATGTCGTGGCAAGATTACGCTCAGCAGATTGCCATTGCTTTCTGAACGAGCAGCTCACATACCCCGTAAGTGACCAACGTGGCCCGATCCATCTGCAGTTTGTTTGTACTTATTTCAGCGGGATCTGTATATTGTGTGCAGTTATTTCAGCAGGATCTGTATATTGTGTGCAGTTTTCTCAGCAGGAACTGCAGATTGTGTGTAGCTATTGTAGCATGATCTGTATATTGTGTGCAGTTTTGTCAGCAGGAACTGCAGATTGTGTGTAGTTATTTCAGCATGATCTGCAGATTGTGTGTAGTTATTGTAGCATGATCTGCAGATTGTGTGTAGTTATTTCAGCATGATCTGCAGATTGTGTGTAGACCCCTCGTGTCCCACAGAAGCCCGAGTTTAACGGCTTGACCACTTCGCCACGAAGGCTCCCTTCGAGGAGAGGAAAATAAACTATGATGCCCTTAAGCTTTCCGCATGGGCACACACACAATAGTCATTTCGTGAGCCACGCATCACGCCATTTTGCTTAGGACCACGGAATCTCCATTTCTCACGCGGTTTCTCCATTTTGCGAAGGCACATGGTTTCTCCATTTTTGTGTAGGCACACAGTGTCACCATTTTGTGTAGGCACACAGTGTCACCATTTTGTGTAGGCACAAAAAGTGTCAAGATGTAGTAAAGGCACGCACAACGTGTTACAACAATAGCAGGGAACATGCTCCAGTCAGTTGATTGACTCAACAATAGCAGGGAACATGCTCCAGTCAGTTGATTGACTCAAGTATGTGCAGGCAATCATCACGTCAGGCCCGAGGTGCATGTTAGCGATTAAGTGCAGAATAAGCCAAACAAAAGCTGCATTTACTGGATTAATCATATGTTGTGTAATACGTAGCGGTTATTGAATGCAGGGAAGACAGTACACACATTACACAGAACCTGATTTGCTGTATGGCAGTGGATCTTGCAATGTGAACTAACATATTAGGAACAGCTTTGAAACAACGAAGATGTGGTTACTGGGGCGAATGTTGTCAAAACCTTTAACTGCCGGAGTAATTCAAGATTGTCTAAGGATTCATCATCATCATCATGTGCCCTGCCAGCTGGCATAGGCGTTCATGTCTCTCCACAGATCTCAGTCTTCGGTGTTATGGATCAACTCTGCTGATGATGTGCCTCGATGCCACCGTCTCAATCCATCCAGTATTATTTCTCTTGGTCTGTCCCTGCCTCTTTTCCCTTTGATCTTTCCAATCGTCACGAAATTGCCCATGACTCTCTTCTCATCACATGACCAATGAACTCTGTGTGTGTCTTTCCTACAGGTGTTTATAAACTTCTAGTTTCATTAGCCTCTCCCATGCAATCTTGTTTATTACTGTGACAGTCCAGAGGTGAGGAGGCCTAAGGGATTAGGGAGGTAACACATTAAATGCAACTATAAGAAAGAGATAAACTAGTTTTTTGGGCAGGTCATGAGAAGATACATTTGAGAACATTGTGACGGTTGGAGAGATCGGCGACAAGATGCTGGTGTGTGTACAGCTGTTCTCTCATGTCTGTAGTTGCTGGTGTGTGTACAGCTGTTCTCTCATGTCTGTAGCTACCGGTGTGTGTACAGCTGTTCTCTCATGTCTGTAGCTACCGGTGTGTGTACAGCTGTTCTCTCATGTCTGTAGTTGCTGGTGTGTGTACAGCTGTGCTCTCATGTCTGTAGTTGTTGGTGTGTGTACAGCTGTGCTCTCATGTCTGTAGCTACCGGTGTGTGTACAGCTGTTCTCTCATGTCTGTAGTTGCTGGTGTGTGTACAGCTGTGCTCTCATGTCTGTAGTTGTTGGTGTGTGTACAGCTGTTCTCTCATGTCTGTAGCTACCGGTGTGTGTACAGCTGTTCTCTCATGTCTGTAGCTACCGGTGTGTGTACAGCTGTTCTCTCATGTCTGTAGTTGCTGGTGTGTGTACAGCTGTTCTCTCATGTCTGTAGTTGTTGGTGTGTGTACAGCTGTGCTCTCATGTCTGTAGTTGCTGGTGTATGTACAGCTGTGCTCTCATGTCTGTAGCTACCGGTGTGTGTACAGCTGTTCTCTCATGTCTGTAGTTGCTGGTGTGTGTACAGCTGTTCTCTCATGTCTGTAGTTGCTGGTGTGTGTACAGCTGTTCTCTCATGTCTGTAGCTACCGGTGTGTGTACAGCTGTTCTCTCATGTCTGTAGTTGCTGGTGTGTGTACAGCTGTTCTCTCATGTCTGTAGCTACCGGTGTATGTACAGCTGTTCTCTCATGTCTGTAGCTACCGGTGTGTGTACAGCTGTTCTCTCATGTCTGTAGTTGCTGGTGTGTGTACAGCTGTTCTCTCATGTCTGTAGTTGTTGGTGTGTGTACAGCTGTGCTCTCATGTCTGTAGTTGCTGGTGTATGTACAGCTGTGCTCTCATGTCTGTAGCTACCGGTGTGTGTACAGCTGTTCTCTCATGTCTGTAGTTGCTGGTGTGTGTACAGCTGTTCTCTCATGTCTGTAGTTGCTGGTGTGTGTACAGCTGTTCTCTCATGTCTGTAGCTACCGGTGTGTGTACAGCTGTTCTCTCATGTCTGTAGTTGCTGGTGTATGTACAGCTGTGCTCTCATGTCTGTAGCTACCGGTGTGTGTACAGCTGTTTCTCTCATGTCTGTAGTTGCTGGTGTGTGTACAACTGTTCTATCATGTCTGTAGTTGCTGGTGTGTGTACAGCTGTTCTCTCATGTCTGTAGCTACCGGTGTGTGTACAGCTGTTCTCTCATGTCTGTAGTTGCTGGTGTGTGTACAGCTGTTCTCTCATGTCTGTAGTTGCTGGTGTGTGTACAGCTGTTCTCTGCCTCCAGATCTGAAAACTCCAATGAGTCCCTACACATTTAACCGAAAACTCTTTCAATACTTAATCCATACCGACTATATGCCACCATAATTCATTTACTGGTATAATTGTTCAGTATAATTGTTCATTATAATTGTTTAACTATAATTGTTCACTATATATGTGTGTGCGTGTGGGAGCGAGAGAGAGAGAGAGAGAGAGAGATAGATAGAGAGAGAGAGAGAGAGAGAGAGAAAGTGGGTGTTAGAGAGAGGGAGAGAGTGAATGCGTGTGTGCGCATGTGCATGCGTGTGTGTGGAGAGAGTGATTGAGCGAGAAATGGTGGGGGAATGTGTCAGTGCATGCATTCGTACGTGTATGTGTGAGAGTGAGTGAGGGAATGTAGGCGTGCGTGCGTTCATGTGCATGCATTCATGTGTATATGTATGTGTGAGAGAGTGTGATTGAGAGAGTGAGTGTGTGTGTGTGTGAAGGATTGTGTGTTAGAGAGTTAGACAGTGGGAGAGTTGATGTGTTAGTGTATGTGTGTGAGCGCGTGCATGCGTGTGAGTGTGTGTATATGAAAGAATACAGAGAGAGAGAGAGAGAGAGAGAGAGAGAGAGAGAGAGAGAGAGAGAGCTGAGCAGATGCATGTCATGTAACACGCATGTTATGTAACACGCGAATCCATATGTTTGTGTATTCTCATCTGTCATATTATCAGTTAAATACCATTTGATTTTATCATGCATAATATAAACTAATGTTCATAACTGTAGTTTGAGTGAGAGAGTCAGTGAGTGTGAATGAGAGACAGAACGAGTGAGCGTGAGAGTGAATGAGTGAGCGGGAGAGTGAATGAGTGAGCGGGAGAGTGAATGAGTGAACGGGAAAGTGAATGAGTGAGCGGGAAAGTGAATGAGTGAGCGGGAGAGTGAATGAGCGGGAGAGTGAATGAATGAGCGGAAGAGTGAATGTGTGAGCGTGAGAGTGAGTGAATGTGTGTGTGTGTGTGTGTGTGTGTGTGTGTGTGAGAGAGAGAGAGAGAGAGAGAGAGAGAGAGAGAGAGAGAGAGAGCATCACTATTTTTACGTCACATACATTTTATGTACACATTTTTCTCCATGTTTAACATTTTTATGAGACTGCTCATGACAAGTGTCAGTGTATATGTGTGAGTAAAGTGTGGGAGTTTCTTCATACTAGTTTCAATACTAACGTGAGACATTTTGTATGTGTCTAGATGTGAGGAAGTGTGAGTGTATGTGGAGGATGTGTGTGAGTGTGGGGATATGTGTGGGTAGTGGGTGTGTGGGTGGGGGGTGTGTGGGTGGGGGTATGCGTTTGGATGGGTTGGGGTGTGTGGGTTTTGGTGGGTAGTGGTATTTGTGGGTGTTGGTGGGATGTGTGGATGGATGTGTGGGGGTGAAAGTAGGGGTGTTGGAATGGGTGTGGGGGATGTGTGTATGGGTGGGGGATATGTGTATGGGACGGATGCAGGGGATGTGTGTTTATGTGGGTGGAGATGTGTGGACGGTTTGAGGAAGTATGTGTAGGAGGCGGGGTTGTGTGGGTAGGGGATTGTGTTGGGTGGATTGGGGATGCAAGGGCGGGTGGGGAGAAGTGTATGGTGTGTGGGTTTGAGATATGTGTGCGGTGTGTTGGTGGGGGATGTGTGAATGATGTGTGGGTGGAGGGTATGTTTGCGGTGGTATGGGTGGAGGATAGTGTGTGGTGTGGGGGATGCGTGTGATGGGTGCGGGGAATGTGCGTATGGGTTGGGTATATGTATGGGTGAGTAGAGGATTGTGGTGGTTGGGGGAAGTATGTGGGGGAGTGTTGGTGGGAGATGTGTGTGTTGGATGGGGAATGTGTGGGTGGGGGTGTGTGAGTGGCTTAGGGATGTGTAAGTGGGTGAGGGTGTTGTATGTGTCGGGGTGGGATGTGTGAGTGGGTGGAGGAGGTGTGTGGGGTAGGGGTATTGTGATCGAGAGATGTTTGGTTGGGGGGGGTGTGGGTGCGTAGTGGAGGATGTATTCGTGAGTGAGTGTGTGTTGGTGGACGGGTAGGGAATGCGTGTGTGGGTGGGGAGAGGTGTGTGGTGTGTTGGTTGGGGATATTGTGTGGGTGAGGTATGTGTGTGTGGGTGGGGGACTTTTGTGGTGTGTGAGTGGGGGATGTGGGGTGGATGGGTAAGGGTATCTGTGTGGGTCTGGGTGTGGGTGGGAATATTGTGTGGTATCTGGGTGGGGGATATGTGTGTGGTGTGTAAGTGGGGATGTGTTGGTGAGGGATATGTGTGTGTGTGGTGCGTGGGTTGGGAATAGTGCATGGTAGGAGGTGTATGTGATGTGCGGGTGGGGGATTGTGTGGTGGGGGATTAGGTTAAGGCATGTGTGGGTGGGTGGAAGTTGTATGTGTGGGTGGTGGGGTGTGTGTTAGTGGTTTGGGGATGTATGGGTGGTTAGAGAGATGTGTGTGTGTGTGTGTGGGGTGGGGTAGGGACATGTCAGTTGGTGGGGATGTGTGTGTATGGTTTGGGAATGTGTGAGTGGATGTGCGATGTGTGGGTTGGTGGGGGATTGTGTGCATGGGTGGGGAATATGTTGTCGATGGAGATGTGGCTGGGGGATGGGTGGTTTGAGGTGTGGGTGGGGAGAGGATGTGTGGGGTAGTATGTGTATGTGGATGGGCGTAGGATGTGTGGGTTGGTGGGGGAATGTTTGTGGGTGGCGAGTGTGTTTTGGTTGGGGGATCAGGTGAGGGCAGTGTGTGTGGGTGGGGGATGTGCGGGAGGGGGATGGATCGGTTGGTGGGGTATGTATGTGTCCCTTGGTGTGCGTGTGTGTCGGTAGGTGGGGGTGTGTATGTGTCCCTTGGTGTGCGTGTGTGGGTAGGTGGGGGTGTTGTGTGGGTGGGGTGATGTATGGATAGGCGGGAGATGGGCTTCATAACATGGTAATTAGCCTTGTTTATGTTTACAACATTCATTTCACAATGTTTATTTTATCTTCCTATGTAAATGTATAATGCTCTTGATGAACGAAAGACGAGTGATTGGAAGGGCCGAATGTAAGACGGGCCTGCGCGCCCAATTTGTGACCCTAATAAAGTTGATTTGATTTGATTTGATTTGATTTGTCTGTAGCTACCGGTGTGTGTACAGCTGTTCTCTCATGTCTGTAGCTACCGGTGTGTGTACAGCTGTTCTCTCATGTCTGTAGGTGCTGGTGTGTGTACAGCTGTTCTCTCATGTCTGTAGTTGCTGGTGTGTGTACAGCTGTTCTCTCATGTCTGTAGCTACCGGTGTGTGTACAGCTGTTCTCTCATGTCTGTAGTTGCTGGTGTGTGTACAGCTGTTCTCTCATGTCTGTAGTTGCTGGTGTGTGTACAGCTGTTCTCTCATGTCTGTAGCTACCGGTGTGTGTACAGCTGTTCTCTCATGTCTGTAGTTGCTGGTGTGTGTACAGCTGTTCTCTCATGTCTGTAGTTGCTGGTGTGTGTACAGCTGTTCTCTCATGTCTGTAGTTGCTGGTGTGTGTACAGTTGTTCTCTCATGTCTGTAGTTGCTGGTGTGTGTACAGCTGTTCTCTCATGTCTATAGTTGCTGGTGTGTGTACAGCTGTTCTCTCATGTCTGTAGCTACCGGTGTGTGTACAGCTGTTCTCTCATGTCTGTAGCTACCGGTGTGTGTACAGCTGTTCTCTCATGTCTGTAGCTACCGGTGTGTGTACAGCGGTTCTCTCATGTCTGTAGCTACCGGTGAGTGTACAGCTGTTCTCTCATGTCTGTAGTTGCTGGTGTATGTACAGCTGTTCTCTCATGTCTGTAGTTGCTGGTGTATGTACAGCTGTTCTCTCATGTCTGTAGTTGCTGGTGTATGTACAGCTGTTCTCTCATGTCTGTAGTTGCTGGTGTGTGTACAGCTGTTCTCTCATGTCTGTAGTTGCTGGTGTATGTACAGCTGTTCTCTCATGTCTGTAGCTACCGGTGAGTGTACAGCTGTTCTCTCATGTCTGTAGTTGCTGGTGTGTGTACAGCTGTTCTCTCATGTCTGTAGCTACCGGTGAGTGTACAGCTGTTCTCTCATGTCTGTAGTTGCTGGTGTATGTACAGCTGTTCTCTCATGTCTGTAGTTGCTGGTGTATGTACAGCTGTTCTCTCATGTCTGTAGTTGCTGGTGTGTGTACAGCTGTTCTCTCATGTCTGTAGTTGCTGGTGTATGTACAGCTGTTCTCTCATGTCTGTAGTTGCTGGTGTGTGTACAGCTGTTCTCTCATGTCTGTAGTTGCTGGTGTATGTACAGCTGTTCTCTCATGTCTGTAGTTGCTGGTGTGTGTACAGCTGTTCTCTCATGTCTGTAGTTGCTGGTGTGTGTACAGCTGTTCTCTAATGTCTGTAGTTGCTGGTGTGTGTACAGCTGTTCTCTCATGTCTGTAGTTGCTGGTGTGTGTACAGCTGTTCTCTCATTTCTGTAGTTGCTGGTGTATGTACAGCTGTTCTCTCATGTCTGTAGTTGCTGGTGTGTGTACAGCTGTTCTCTCATGTCTGTAGTTGCTGGTGTATGTACAGCTGTTCTCTCATGTCTGTAGCTACCGGTGTGTGTACAGCTGTTCTCTCATGTCTGTAGTTGCTGGTGTGTGTACAGCTGTTCTCTCATGTCTGTAGTTGCTGGTGTATGTACAGCTGTTCTCTCATGTCTGTAGCTACCGGTGTGTGTACAGCTGTTCTCTCATGTCTGTAGTTGCTGGTGTGTGTACAGCTGTTCTCTCATGCCTGTAGTTGTTGGTGTGTGTACAGCTGTTCTCTCATGTCTGTAGTTGCTGGTGTATGTACAGCTGTTCTCTCATGTCTGTAGTTGCTGGTGTATGTACAGCTGTTCTCTCATGTCTGTAGTTGCTGGTGTATGTACAGCTGTTCTCTCATGTCTGTAGTTGCTGGTGTATGTACAGCTGTTCTCTCATGTCTGTAGTTGCTGGTGTATGTACAGCTGTTCTCTCATGTCTGTAGTTGCTGGTGTATGTACAGCTGTTCTCTCATGTCTGTAGTTGCTGGTGTGTGTACAGCTGTTCTCTAATGTCTGTAGTTGCTGGTGTGTGTACAACTGTTCTATCATGTCTGTAGTTGCTGGTGTGTGTACAGTTGTTCTCTCATGTCTGTAGTTGCTGGTGTATGTACAGCTGTTCTATCATGTCTGTAGTTGCTGGTGTATGTACAGCTGTTCTCTCATGTCTGTAGTTAATGGTGTATGTACAGCTGTTCTCTCATGTCTGTAGTTGCTGGTGTGTGTACAGATGTCCTCTCATGTCTGTAGCTACCGGTGTGTGTACAGCTGTTCTCTCATGTCTGTAGCTACCGGTGTGTGTACAGCTGTTCTCTCATGTCTGTAGTTGCTGGTGTATGTACAGCTCTTCTCTCATGTCTGTAGTTGCTGGTGTGTGTACAGCTGTTCTCTCATGTCTGTAGCTACCGGTGTATGTACAGCTGTTCTCTCATGTCTGTAGTTGCTGGTGTCTGTATAGCTGTTCTCTCATGTCTGTAGTTGCTGGTGTGTGTACAGCTGTTCTCTCATGTCTGTAGTTGCTGGTGTATGTACAGCTGTTCTCTCATGTCTGTAGTTGCTGGTGTGTGTACAGCTGTTCTCTCATATCTGTAGCTACCGGTGTGTGTACAGCTGTTCTCTCATGTCTGCATCTACCGGTGTGTGTACAGCTGTTCTCTCATGTCTGTAGTTGCTGGTGTATGTACAGCTGTTCTCTCATGTCTGTAGTTGCTGGTGTATGTACAGCTGTTCTCTCATGTCTGTAGTTGCTGGTGTATGTACAGCTGTTCTCTCATGTCTGTAGTTGCTGGTGTATGTACAGCTGTTCTCTCATGTCTGTAGTTGCTGGTGTATGTACAGCTGTTCTCTCATGTCTGTAGTTGCTGGTGTATGTACAGCTGTTCTCTCATGTCTGTAGTTGCTGGTGTATGTACAGCTGTTCTCTCATGTCTGAAGTTGCTGGTGTATGTACAGCTGTTCTCTAATGTCTGTAGCTACCGGTGTGTGTACAGCTGTTTTCTCATGTCTGTAGTTGCTGGTGTGTGCACAGCTGTTCCCTCATGTCTGTCGTTGCTGGTGTGTGTACAGCTGTTCTCTCATGTCTGTAGTTCCTGGTGTATGTACAGCTGTTCTCTCATGTCAGTAGTTGCTGGTGTATGTACAGCTGTTCTCTCATGTCTGTAGTTGCTGGTGTATGTACAGCTGTTCTCTCATGTCTGTAGTTGCTGGTGTATGTACAGCTGTTCTCTCATGTCTGTAGCTACCGGTGTGTGTACAGCTGTCCTCTCATGTCTGTAGTTGCTGGTGTGTGTACAGCTGTTCCCTCATGTCTGTCGTTGCTGGTGTGTGTACAGCTGTTCTCTCATGTCTGTAGTTGCTGGTGTGTGTACAGCTGTTCTCTCATGTCTGTAGTTGCTGGTGTATGTACAGCTGTTCTCTCATGTCTGTAGTTGCTGGTGTATGTACAGCTGTTCTCTCATGTCTGTAGTTGCTGGTGTATGTACAGCTGTTCTCTCATGTCTGTAGCTACCGGTGTGTGTACAGCTGTTCTCTCATGTCTGTAGTTGCTGGTGTGTGTACAGCTGTTCTCTCATGTCTGTAGTTACTGGTGTGTGTACAGTTGTTCTCTCATGTCTGTAGTTGTTGGTGTGTGTACAGCTGTTCTCTCATATCTGTAGTTGCTGGTGTGTGTACAGCTGTTCTCTCATGTCTGTAGTTGCTGGTGTATGTACAGCTGTTCTCTCATGTCTGTAGTTGCTGGTGTATGTACAGCTGTTCTCTCATGTCTGTAGTTGCCGTTGTGTGTACAGCTGTTCTCTCATGTCTGTAGTTGTTGGTGTGTGTACAGCTGTTCTCTCATGTCTGTAGTTGCTGGTGTGTGTACAGCTGTTCTCTCATGTCTGTAGTTGCTGGTGTGTGTACAGCTGTTCTATCATGTCTGTAGCTACCGGTGTGTGTACAGCTGTTCTCTCATGTCTGTAGTTGCTGGTGTGTGTACAGCTGTTCTCTCATGTCTGTAGTTGCTGGTGTGTGTACAGCTGTTCTCTCATGTCTGTAGCTACCGGTGTGTGTACAGCTGTTCTCTCATGTCTGTAGTTGCTGGTGTGTGTACAGCTGTTCTCTCATGTCTGTAGCTACCGGTGTGTGTACAGCTGTTCTCTCATGTCTGTAGTTGCTGGTGTGTGTACAGCTGTTCTATCATGTCTGTAGCTACCGGTGTGTGTACAGCTGTTCTCTCATGTCTGTAGTTGCTGGTGTGTGTACAGCTGTTCTATCATGTCTGTAGTTGCTGGTGTATGTATAGCTGTTCTCTCATGTCTGTAGCTACCGGTGTGTGTACAGCTGTTCTCTCATGTCTGTAGCTACCGGTGTGTGTACAGCTGTTCTCTCATGTCTGTAGTTGCTGGTGTGTGTACAGCTGTTCTCTCGTGTCTGTAGTTGCTGGTGTGTGTACAGCTGTTCTATCATGTCTGTAGCTACCGGTGTGTGTACAGCTGTTCTCTCATGTCTGTAGTTGCTGGTGTGTGTACAGCTGTTCTCTCATGTCTGTAGTTGCTGGTGTATGTACAGCTGTTCTCTCATGTCTGTAGCTACCGGTGTGTGTACAGCTGTTCTCTCATGTCTGTAGCTACCGGTGTGTGTACAGCTGTTCTCTCATGTCTGTAGCTACCGGTGTATGTACAGCTGTTCTCTCATGTCTGTAGTTGCTGGTGTGTGTACAGCTGTTCTCTCATGTCTGTAGTTGCTGGTGTGTGTACAGCTGTTCTCTCATGTCTGTAGTTGCTGGTGTATGTACAGCTGTTCTCTCATGTCTGTAGTTGCTGGTGTGTGTACAGCTGTTCTCTCATGTCTGTAGTTGCTGGTGTGTGTACAGCTGTTCTCTCATGTCTTTAGTTGCTGGTGTGTGTACAGCTGTTCTCTCATGTCTTTAGTTGCTGGTGTGTGTACAGCTGTTCTCTCATGTCTGTAGTTGCTGGTGTGTGTACAGCTGTTCTATCATGTCTGTAGCTACCGGTGTGTGTACAGCTGTTCTCTCATGTCTGTAGTTGCTGGTGTGTGTACAGCTGTTCTCTCATGTCTGTAGTTGCTGGTGTATGTACAGCTGTTCTCTCATGTCTGTAGCTACCGGTGTGTGTACAGCTGTTCTCTCATGTCTGTAGCTACCGGTGTGTGTACAGCTGTTCTCTCATGTCTGTAGCTACCTGTGTATGTACAGCTGTTCTCTCATGTCTGTAGTTGCTGGTGTGTGTACAGCTGTTCTCTCATGTCTGTAGTTGCTGGTGTGTGTACAGCTGTTCTCTCATGTCTGTAGTTGCTGGTGTATGTACAGCTGTTCTCTCATGTCTGTAGTTGCTGGTGTATGTACAGCTGTTCTCTCATCTGTAGTTGCTGGTGTGTGTACAGCTGTTCTCTCATGTCTGTAGTTGCTGGTGTATGTACAGCTGTTCTCTCATATCTGTAGCTACCGGTGTGTGTACAGCTGTTCTCTCATGTCTGTATCTACCGGTGTGTGTACAGCTGTTCTCTCATGTCTGTATCTACCGGTGTGTGTACAGCTGTTCTCTCATGTCTGTAGCTACCGGTGTGTGTACAGCTGTTCTCTCATGTCTGTAGTTGCTGGTGTGTGTACAGCTGTTCTCTCATGTCTGTAGTTGCTGGTGTGTGTACAGCTGTTCTCTCATGTTTGTAGTTGCTGGTGTGTGTACAGCTGTTCTCTCATGTCTGTAGCTACCGGTGTGTGTACAGCTGTTCTATCATGTCTGTAGTTGCTGGTGTGTGTACAGTTGTTCTCTCATGTCTGTAGCTACCGGTGTGTGTACAGCTGTTCTCTCATGTCTGTATCTACCGGTGTGTGTACAGCTGTTCTCTCATGTCTGTAGTTGCTGGTGTGTGTACAGCTGTTCTATCATGTCTATAGTTGCTGGTGTATGTACAGCTGTTCTCTCATGCCTGTAGTTGCTGGTGTGTGTACAGCTGTTCTATCATGTCTGTAGTTGCTGGTGTGTGTACAGCTGTTGTCTCATGTCTTTAGCTACTGGTGTGTGTACAGCTGTTCTCTCATGTCTGTAGCTACCGGTGTGTGTACAGCTGTTCTCTCATGTCTGTAGTTGCTGGTGTGTGTACAGTTGTTCTCTCATGTCTGTAGCTACCGGTGTGTGTACAGCTGTTCTCTCATGTCTGTATCTACCGGTGTGTGTACAGCTGTTCTCTCATGTCTGTAGTTGTTGGTGTATGTACAGCTGTTCTCTCATGTCTGTAGTTGCTGGTGTGTGTACAGCTGTTCTCTCATGTCTGTAGTTGCTGGTGTATGTACAGCTGTTCTCTCATGTCTGTAGCTACCGGTGTGTGTACAGCTGTTCTCTCATGTCTGTAGTTGCTGGTGTATGTACAGCTGTTCTCTCATGTCTGTAGCTACCGGTGTATGTACAGCTGTTCTCTCATGTCTGTAGTTGCTGGTGTATGTACAGCTGTTCTCTCATGTCTGTAGCTACCGGTGTGTGTACAGTTGTTCTCTCATGTCTGTAGCTACCGGTGTGTGTAAAGCTGTTCTCTCATGTCTGTATCTACCGGTGTGTGTACAGCTGTTCTCTCATGTCTGTAGTTGCTGGTGTATGTACAGCTGTTCTCTCATGTCTGTAGTTGCTGGTGTGTGTACAGCTGTTCTCTCATGTCTGTAGTTGCTGGTGTGTGTACAGCTGTTCTATCATGTCTGTAGTTGCTGGTGTGTGTACAGTTGTTCTATCATGTCTGTAGTTGCTGGTGTGTGTACAGCTGTTCTATCATGTCTGTAGTTGCTGGTGTGTGTACAGCTGTTCTATCATTTCTGTAGTTGCTGGTGTATGTACAACTGTTCTCTCATGCCTGTAGTTGATGGTGTATGTACAGCTGTTCTCTCATGTCTGTAGTTGATGGTGTATGTACAGCTGTTCTCTCATGCCTGTAGTTGCTGGTGTGTGTACAGCTGTTCTATCATTTCTGTAGTTGCTGGTGTATGTACAGCTGTTCTCTCATGCCTGTAGTTGATGGTGTATGTACAGCTGTTCTCTCATGTCTGTAGTTGATGGTGTATGTACAGCTGTTCTCTCATGTCTGTAGTTGCTGGTGTATGTACAGTTGTTCTCTCATGTCTGTAGTTGCTGGTGTGTGTATAGCTGTTCTCTCATGTCTGTAGTTGCTGGTGTGTGTACAGCTGTTCTCTCATGTTTGTTGTTGCTGGTGTGTGTACAGCTGTTCTCTCATGTCTGTAGTTGCTGGTGTGTGTACTGCTGTTCTCTCATGTCTGTAGTTGCTGGTGTGTGTACAGCTGTTCTCTCATGTCTGTAGCTACCGGTGTGTGTACAGCTGTTCTCTCATGTCTGTAGTTGCTGGTGTATGTACAGCTGTTCTCTCATGTCTGTTGCTACCGGTGTGTGTACAGCTGTTCTCTCATGTTTTACAGTTGCTGGTGTGTGTACAGCTGTTCTCTCATGTCTGTAGTTGCTGGTGAGTGTACAGCTGTTCTCTCATGTTTTGTAGTTGCTGGTGTGTGTACAGCTGTTCTCTCATGTCTGTAGTTGCTGGTGTGTGTACAGCTGTTCTCTCATGTCTGTAGTTGCTGGTGTGTGTACAGCTGTTCTCTCATGTCTGTAGTTGCTGGTGTGTGTACAGCTGTTCTCTCATGTCTGTAGTTGCTGGTGTATGTACAGCTGTTCTCTCATGTCTGTAGTTGCTGGTGTATGTACAGCTGTTCTCTCATGTCTGTAGTTGCTGGTGTATGTACAGCTGTTCTCTCATGTCTGTAGTTGCTGGTGTGTGTACAGCTGTTCTCTCATGTCTGTAGTTGTTGGTGTGTGTACAGCTGTTCTCTCATGTCTGTAGTTGCTGGTGTATGTACAGCTGTTCTCTCATGTCTGTAGCTACCGTTGTGTGTACAGCTGTTCTCTCATGTCTGTAGTTGCTGGTGTGTGTACAGCTGTTCTATCATGTCTGTAGTTGCTGGTGTATGTATAGCTGTTCTCTCATGTCTGTAGCTACCGGTGTGTGTACAGTTGTTCTCTCATGTCTGTAGTTGCTGGTGTGTGTACAGCTGTTCTCTCATGTCTGTAGCTACCGGTGTGTGTACAGTTGTTCTCTCATGTCTGTAGTTGCTGGTGTATGTACAGCTGTTCTCTCATGTCTGTAGCTACCGGTGTGTGTACAGCTGTTCTCTCATGTCTGTAGCTACCGGTGTGTGTACAGCTGTTCTCTCATGTCTGTAGCTACCGGTGTATGTACAGCTGTTCTCTCATGTCTGTAGTTGCTGGTGTATGTACAGCCGTTCTCTCATGTCTGTAGTTGCTGGTGTATGTACAGCTGTTCTCTCATGTCTGTAGTTGCTGGTGTGTGTACAGCTGTTCTCTCATGTCTTTAGTTGCTGGTGTGTGTACAGCTGTTCTCTCATGTCTGTAGTTGCTGGTGTATGTACAGCTGTTCTATCATGTCTGTAGTTGCTGGTGTGTGTACAGCTGTTCTCTCATGTCTGTAGTTGCTGGTGTGTGTACAGCTGTTCTCTCATGTCTGTAGTTGCTGGTGTGTGTACAGCTGTTCTCTCATGTCTGTAGTTGCTGGTGTGTGTACAGCTGTTCTCTCATGTCTGTATCTACCGGTGTGTGTACAGCTGTTCTCTCATGTCTGTAGTTGCTGGTGTGTGTACAGCTGTTCTATCATGTCTGTAGTTGCTGGTGTGTGTACAGTTGTTCTATCATGTCTGTAGTTGCTGGTGTGTGTACAGCTGTTCTATCATGTCTGTAGTTGCTGGTGTGTGTACAGCTGTTCTATCATTTCTGTAGTTGCTGGTGTATGTACAGCTGTTCTCTCATGCCTGTAGTTGATGGTGTATGTACAGCTGTTCTATCATGTCTGTAGTTGCTGGTGTGTGCAGCTGTTCTCTCATGTCTGTAGCTACTGGTGTATGTACAGCTGTTCTCTCATGTCTGTAGTTGCTGGTGTGTGTACAGCTGTTCTCTCATGTCTGTAGTTGCTGGTGTGTGTACAGCTGTTCTCTCATGCCTGTAGTTGCTGGTGTGTGTACAGCTGTCTCTCATGTCTGTAGTTGCTGGTGTGTGTACAGCTGTTCTCTCATGTCTGTAGTTGCTGGTGTGTGTACAGCTGTTCTCTCATGTCTTTAGTTGCTGGTGTGTGTACAGCTGTTCTCTCATGTCTGTAGTTGCTGGTGTATGTACAGCTGTTCTATCATGTCTGTAGTTGCTGGTGTGTGTACAGCTGTTCTCTCATGTCTGTAGTTGCTGGTGTGTGTACAGCTGTTCTCTCATGTCTGTAGTTGCTGGTGTGTGTACAGCTGTTCTCTCATGTCTGTAGTTGCTGGTGTGTGTACAGCTGTTCTCTCATGTCTGTATCTACCGGTGTGTGTACAGCTGTTCTCTCATGTCTGTAGTTGCTGGTGTGTGTACAGCTGTTCTATCATGTCTGTAGTTGCTGGTGTGTGTACAGTTGTTCTATCATGTCTGTAGTTGCTGGTGTGTGTACAGCTGTTCTATCATGTCTGTAGTTGCTGGTGTGTGTACAGCTGTTCTATCATTTCTGTAGTTGCTGGTGTATGTACAGCTGTTCTCTCATGCCTGTAGTTGATGGTGTATGTACAGCTGTTCTATCATGTCTGTAGTTGCTGGTGTGTGCAGCTGTTCTCTCATGTCTGTAGCTACTGGTGTATGTACAGCTGTTCTCTCATGTCTGTAGTTGCTGGTGTGTGTACAGCTGTTCTCTCATGTCTGTAGTTGCTGGTGTGTGTACAGCTGTTCTCTCATGCCTGTAGTTGCTGGTGTGTGTACAGCTGTCTCTCATGTCTGTAGTTGCTGGTGTGTGTACAGCTGTTCTCTCATGTCTGTAGTTGCTGGTGTGTGTACAGCTGTTCTCTCATGTCTTTAGTTGCTGGTGTGTGTACAGCTGTTATCTCATGTCTCTAGTTTCTGGTGTGTGTACAGTTGTTCTCTCATGTCTGTAGTTGCTGGTGTGTGTACAGATGTTCTCTCATGTCTGTAGTTGCTGGTGTGTGTACAGCTGTTCTCTCATGTCTGTAGTTGCTGTTGTATGTACAGCTGTACTCTCATGTCTGTAGTTGCTGGTGTATGTACAGCTGTTCTCTCATGTCTGTAGTTGCTGGTGTATGTACAGCTGATCTCTCATGTCTGTAGTTGCTGGTGTGTGTACAGCTGTTCTCTTATGTCTGTAGTTGCTGGGGTGTGTACAGCTGTTCTCTCATGTCTGTAGTTGCTGGTGTGTGTACAGCTTTTCTCTCATGTCTGTAGTTGCTGGTGTGTGTACAGCTGTTCTCTCATGTCTGTAGTTGCTGGTGTGTGTATAGCTGTTCTCTCATGTGTGTAGTTGCTGGTGTGTGTACAGCTGTTCTCTCATGTTTGTTGTTGCTGGTGTGTGTACAGCTGTTCTCTCATGTCTGTAGTTGCTGGTGTGTGTACTGCTGTTCTCTCATGTCTGTAGTTGCTGGTGTGTGTACAGCTGTTCTCTCATGTCTGTAGCTACCGGTGTGTGTACAGCTGTTCTTTCATGTCTGTAGTTGCTGGTGTATGTACAGCTGTTCTCTCATGTCTGTAGCTACCGTTGTGTGTACAGCTGTTCTCTCATGTCTGTAGTTGCTGGTGTGTGTACAGCTGTTCTATCATGTCTGTAGTTGCTGGTGTATGTATAGCTGTTCTCTCATGTCTGTAGCTACCGGTGTGTGTACAGTTGTTCTCTCATGTCTGTAGTTGCTGGTGTGTGTACAGCTGTTCTCTCATGTCTGTAGCTACCGGTGTGTGTACAGTTGTTCTCTCATGTCTGTAGTTGCTGGTGATTGTACAGCTGTTCTCTCATGTCTGTAGCTACCGGTGTGTGTACAGCTGTTCTCTCATGTCTGTAGCTACCGGTGTGTGTACAGCTGTTCTCTCATGTCTGTAGCTACCGGTGTATGTACAGCTGTTCTCTCATGTCTGTAGTTGCTGGTGTATGTACAGCCGTTCTCTCATGTCTGTAGTTGCTGGTGTATGTACAGCTGTTCTCTCATGTCTGTAGTTGCTGGTGTGTGTACAGCTGTTCTCTCATGTCTTTAGTTGCTGGTGTGTGTACAGCTGTTCTCTCATGTCTGTAGTTGCTGGTGTATGTACAGCTGTTCTATCATGTCTGTAGTTGCTGGTGTGTGTACAGCTGTTCTCTCATGTCTGTAGTTGCTGGTGTGTGTACAGCTGTTCTCTCATGTCTGTAGTTGCTGGTGTGTGTACAGCTGTTCTCTCATGTCTGTAGTTGCTGGTGTGTGTACAGCTGTTCTCTCATGTCTGTATCTACCGGTGTGTGTACAGCTGTTCTCTCATGTCTGTAGTTGCTGGTGTGTGTACAGCTGTTCTCTCATGCCTGTAGTTGATGGTGTATGTACAGCTGTTCTATCATGTCTGTAGTTGCTGGTGTGTGCAGCTGTTCTCTCATGTCTGTAGCTACTGGTGTATGTACAGCTGTTCTCTCATGTCTGTAGTTGCTGGTGTGTGTACAGCTGTTCTCTCATGTCTGTAGTTGCTGGTGTGTGTACAGCTGTTCTCTCATGCCTGTAGTTGCTGGTGTGTGTACAGCTGTCTCTCATGTCTGTAGTTGCTGGTGTGTGTACAGCTGTTCTCTCATGTCTGTAGTTGCTGGTGTGTGTACAGCTGTTCTCTCATGTCTGTAGTTGCTGGTGTGTGTACAGCTGTTATCTCATGTCTGTAGTTGCTGGTGTGTGTACAGTTGTTCTCTCATGTCTGTAGTTGCTGGTGTGTGTACAGATGTTCTCTCATGTCTGTAGTTGCTGGTGTGTGTACAGCTGTTCTCTCATGTCTGTAGTTGCTGTTGTATGTACAGCTGTACTCTCATGTCTGTAGTTGCTGGTGTATGTACAGCTGTTCTCTCATGTCTGTAGTTGCTGGTGTATGTACAGCTGATCTCTCATGTCTGTAGTTGCTGGTGTGTGTACAGCTGTTCTCTTATGTCTGTAGTTGCTGGGGTGTGTACAGCTGTTCTCTCATGTCTGTAGTTGCTGGTGTGTGTACAGCTTTTCTCTCATGTCTGTATTTGCTGGTGTGTGTACAGCTGTTCTCTCATGTCTGTAGTTGCTGGTGTGTGTATAGCTGTTCTCTCATGTGTGTAGTTGCTGGTGTGTGTACAGCTGTTCTCTCATGTTTGTTGTTGCTGGTGTGTGTACAGCTGTTCTCTCATGTCTGTAGTTGCTGGTGTGTGTACTGCTGTTCTCTCATGTCTGTAGTTGCTGGTGTGTGTACAGCTGTTCTCTCATGTCTGTAGCTACCGGTGTGTGTACAGCTGTTCTTTCATGTCTGTAGTTGCTGGTGTATGTACAGCTGTTCTCTCATGTCTGTAGCTACCGTTGTGTGTACAGCTGTTCTCTCATGTCTGTAGTTGCTGGTGTGTGTACAGCTGTTCTATCATGTCTGTCGTTGCTGGTGTATGTATAGCTGTTCTCTCATGTCTGTAGCTACCGGTGTGTGTACAGTTGTTCTCTCATGTCTGTAGTTGCTGGTGTGTGTACAGCTGTTCTCTCATGTCTGTAGCTACCGGTGTGTGTACAGTTGTTCTCTCATGTCTGTAGTTGCTGGTGTATGTACAGCTGTTCTCTCATGTCTGTAGCTACCGGTGTGTGTACAGCTGTTCTCTCATGTCTGTAGCTACCGGTGTGTGTACAGCTGTTCTCTCATGTCTGTAGCTACCGGTGTATGTACAGCTGTTCTCTCATATCTGTAGTTGCTGGTGTATGTACAGCCGTTCTCTCATGTCTGTAGTTGCTGGTGTATGTACAGCTGTTCTCTCATGTCTGTAGTTGCTGGTGTGTGTACAGCTGTTCTCTCATGTCTTTAGTTGCTGGTGTGTGTACAGCTGTTCTCTCATGTCTGTAGTTGCTGGTGTATGTACAGCTGTTCTATCATGTCTGTAGTTGCTGGTGTGTGTACAGCTGTTCTCTCATGTCTGTAGTTGCTGGTGTGTGTACAGCTGTTCTCTCATGTCTGTAGTTGCTGGTGTGTGTACAGCTGTTCTCTCATGTCTGTAGTTGCTGGTGTGTGTACAGCTGTTCTCTCATGTCTGTATCTACCGGTGTGTGTACAGCTGTTCTCTCATGTCTGTAGTTGCTGGTGTGTGTACAGCTGTTCTATCATGTCTGTAGTTGCTGGTGTGTGTACAGTTGTTCTATCATGTCTGTAGTTGCTGGTGTGTGTACAGCTGTTCTATCATGTCTGTAGTTGCTGGTGTGTGTACAGCTGTTCTATCATTTCTGTAGTTGCTGGTGTATGTACAGCTGTTCTCTCATGCCTGTAGTTGATGGTGTATGTACAGCTGTTCTATCATGTCTGTAGTTGCTGGTGTGTGCAGCTGTTCTCTCATGTCTGTAGCTACTGGTGTATGTACAGCTGTTCTCTCATGTCTGTAGTTGCTGGTGTGTGTACAGCTGTTCATTCATGTCTGTAGTTGCTGGTGTGTGTACAGCTGTTCTCTCATGCCTGTAGTTGCTGGTGTGTGTACAGCTGTCTCTCATGTCTGTAGTTGCTGGTGTGTGTACAGCTGTTCTCTCATGTCTGTAGTTGCTGGTGTGTGTACAGCTGTTCTCTCATGTCTTTAGTTGCTGGTGTGTGTACAGCTGTTCTCTCATGTCTGTAGTTGCTGGTGTATGTACAGCTGTTCTATCATGTCTGTAGTTGCTGGTGTGTGTACAGCTGTTCTCTCATGTCTGTAGTTGCTGGTGTGTGTACAGCTGTTCTCTCATGTCTGTAGTTGCTGGTGTGTGTACAGCTGTTCTCTCATGTCTGTAGTTGCTGGTGTGTGTACAGCTGTTCTCTCATGTCTGTATCTACCGGTGTGTGTACAGCTGTTCTCTCATGTCTGTAGTTGCTGGTGTGTGTACAGCTGTTCTATCATGTCTGTAGTTGCTGGTGTGTGTACAGTTGTTCTATCATGTCTGTAGTTGCTGGTGTGTGTACAGCTGTTCTATCATGTCTGTAGTTGCTGGTGTGTGTACAGCTGTTCTATCATTTCTGTAGTTGCTGGTGTATGTACAGCTGTTCTCTCATGCCTGTAGTTGATGGTGTATGTACAGCTGTTCTATCATGTCTGTAGTTGCTGGTGTGTGCAGCTGTTCTCTCATGTCTGTAGCTACTGGTGTATGTACAGCTGTTCTCTCATGTCTGTAGTTGCTGGTGTGTGTACAGCTGTTCTCTCATGTCTGTAGTTGCTGGTGTGTGTACAGCTGTTCTCTCATGCCTGTAGTTGCTGGTGTGTGTACAGCTGTCTCTCATGTCTGTAGTTGCTGGTGTGTGTACAGCTGTTCTCTCATGTCTGTAGTTGCTGGTGTGTGTACAGCTGTTCTCTCATGTCTGTAGTTGCTGGTGTGTGTACAGCTGTTATCTCATGTCTGTAGTTGCTGGTGTGTGTACAGTTGTTCTCTCATGTCTGTAGTTGCTGGTGTGTGTACAGATGTTCTCTCATGTCTGTAGTTGCTGGTGTGTGTACAGCTGTTCTCTCATGTCTGTAGTTGCTGTTGTATGTACAGCTGTACTCTCATGTCTGTAGTTGCTGGTGTATGTACAGCTGTTCTCTCATGTCTGTAGTTACTGGTGTATGTACAGCTGATCTCTCATGTCTGTAGTTGCTGGTGTGTGTACAGCTGTTCTCTTATGTCTGTAGTTGCTGGGGTGTGTACAGCTGTTCTCTCATGTCTGTAGTTGCTGGTGTGTGTACAGCTTTTCTCTCATGTCTGTAGTTGCTGGTGTGTGTACTGCTGTTCTCTCATGTCTCTAGTTGCTGGTGTGTGTACAGCTGTTCTCTCATGTCTGTAGCTACCGGTGTGTGTACAGCTGTTCTTTCATGTCTGTAGTTGCTGGTGTATGTACAGCTGTTCTCTCATGTCTGTAGCTACCGTTGTGTGTACAGCTGTTCTCTCATGTCTGTAGTTGCTGGTGTGTGTACAGCTGTTCTATCATGTCTGTAGTTGCTGGTGTAAGTATAGCTGTTCTCTCATGTCTGTAGCTACCGGTGTGTGTACAGTTGTTCTCTCATGTCTGTAGTTGCTGGTGTGTGTACAGCTGTTCTCTCATGTCTGTAGCTACCGGTGTGTGTACAGTTGTTCTCTCATGTCTGTAGTTGCTGGTGTATGTACAGCTGTTCTCTCATGTCTGTAGCTACCGGTGTGTGTACAGCTGTTCTCTCATGTCTGTAGCTACCGGTGTGTGTACAGCTGTTCTCTCATGTCTGTAGCTACCGGTGTATGTACAGCTGTTCTCTCATGTCTGTAGTTGCTGGTGTATGTACAGCCGTTCTCTCATGTCTGTAGTTGCTGGTGTATGTACAGCTGTTCTCTCATGTCTGTAGTTGCTGGTGTGTGTACAGCTGTTCTCTCATGTCTTTAGTTGCTGGTGTGTGTACAGCTGTTCTCTCATGTCTGTAGTTGCTGGTGTATGTACAGCTGTTCTATCATGTCTGTAGTTGCTGGTGTGTGTACAGCTGTTCTCTCATGTCTGTAGTTGCTGGTGTGTGTACAGCTGTTCTCTCATGTCTGTAGTTGCTGGTGTGTGTACAGCTGTTCTCTCATGTCTGTAGTTGCTGGTGTGTGTACAGCTGTTCTCTCATGTCTGTATCTACCGGTGTGTGTACAGCTGTTCTCTCATGTCTGTAGTTGCTGGTGTGTGTACAGCTGTTCTCTCATGCCTGTAGTTGATGGTGTATGTACAGCTGTTCTATCATGTCTGTAGTTGCTGGTGTGTGCAGCTGTTCTCTCATGTCTGTAGCTACTGGTGTATGTACAGCTGTTCTCTCATGTCTGTAGTTGCTGGTGTGTGTACAGCTGTTCTCTCATGTCTGTAGTTGCTAGTGTGTGTACAGCTGTTCTCTCATGCCTGTAGTTGCTGGTGTGTGTACAGCTGTCTCTCATGTCTGTAGTTGCTGGTGTGTGTACAGCTGTTCTCTCATGTCTGTAGTTGCTGGTGTGTGTACAGCTGTTCTCTCATGTCTGTAGTTGCTGGTGTGTGTACAGCTGTTATCTCATGTCTGTAGTTGCTGGTGTGTGTACAGTTGTTCTCTCATGTCTGTAGTTGCTGGTGTGTGTACAGATGTTCTCTCATGTCTGTAGTTGCTGGTGTGTGTACAGCTGTTCTCTCATGTCTGTAGTTGCTGTTGTATGTACAGCTGTACTCTCATGTCTGTAGTTGCTGGTGTATGTACAGCTGTTCTCTCATGTCTGTAGTTGCTGGTGTATGTACAGCTGATCTCTCATGTCTGTAGTTGCTGGTGTGTGTACAGCTGTTCTCTTATGTCTGTAGTTGCTGGGGTGTGTACAGCTGTTCTCTCATGTCTGTAGTTGCTGGTGTGTGTACAGCTTTTCTCTCATGTCTGTAGTTGCTGGTGTGTGTACAGCTGTTCTCTCATGTCTGTAGTTGCTGGTGTGTGTATAGCTGTTCTCTCATGTGTGTAGTTGCTGGTGTGTGTACAGCTGTTCTCTCATGTTTGTTGTTGCTGGTGTGTGTACAGCTGTTCTCTCATGTCTGTAGTTGCTGGTGTGTGTACTGCTGTTCTCTCATGTCTGTAGTTGCTGGTGTGTGTACAGCTGTTCTCTCATGTCTGTAGCTACCGGTGTGTGTACAGCTGTTCTTTCATGTCTGTAGTTGCTAGTTTATGTACATCTGTTCTCTCATGTCTGTAGCTACCGGTGTGTGTACAGCTGTTCTCTCATGTCTGTAGCTACCGGTGTGTGTACAGCTGTTCTCTCATGTCTGTAGCTACCGGTGTATGTACAGCTGTTCTCTCATGTCTGTAGTTGCTGGTGTATGTACAGCCGTTCTCTCATGTCTGTAGTTGCTGGTGTATGTACAGCTGTTCTCTCATGTCTGTAGTTGCTGGTGTGTGTACAGCTGTTCTCTCATGTCTTTAGTTGCTGGTGTGTGTACAGCTGTTCTCTCATGTCTGTAGTTGCTGGTGTATGTACAGCTGTTCTATCATGTCTGTAGTTGCTGGTGTGTGTACAGCTGTTCTCTCATGTCTGTAGTTGCTGGTGTGTGTACAGCTGTTCTCTCATGTCTGTAGTTGCTGGTGTGTGTACAGCTGTTCTCTCATGTCTGTAGTTGCTGGTGTGTGTACAGCTGTTCTCTCATGTCTGTATCTACCGGTGTGTGTACAGCTGTTCTCTCATGTCTGTAGTTGCTGGTGTGTGTACAGCTGTTCTATCATGTCTGTAGTTGCTGGTGTGTGTACAGTTGTTCTATCATGTCTGTAGTTGCTGGTGTGTGTACAGCTGTTCTATCATGTCTGTAGTTGCTGGTGTGTGTACAGCTGTTCTATCATTTCTGTAGTTGCTGGTGTATGTACAGCTGTTCTCTCATGCCTGTAGTTGATGGTGTATGTACAGCTGTTCTATCATGTCTGTAGTTGCTGGTGTGTGCAGCTGTTCTCTCATGTCTGTAGCTACCGGTGTGTGTACAGCTGTTCTCTCATGTCTGTAGCTACCGGTGTGTGTACAGCTGTTCTCTCATGTCTGTAGTTGCTGGTGTATGTACAGCCGTTCTCTCATGTCTGTAGTTGCTGGTGTATGTACAGCTGTTCTCTCATGTCTGTAGTTGCTGGTGTGTGTACAGCTGTTCTCTCATGTCTTTAGTTGCTGGTGTGTGTACAGCTGTTCTCTCATGTCTGTAGTTGCTGGTGTATGTACAGCTGTTCTATCATGTCTGTAGTTGCTGGTGTGTGTACAGCTGTTCTCTCATGTCTGTAGTTGCTGGTGTGTGTACAGCTGTTCTCTCATGTCTGTAGTTGCTGGTGTGTGTACAGCTGTTCTCTCATGTCTGTAGTTGCTGGTGTGTGTACAGCTGTTCTCTCATGTCTGTATCTACCGGTGTGTGTACAGCTGTTCTCTCATGTCTGTAGTTGCTGGTGTGTGTACAGCTGTTCTATCATGTCTGTAGTTGCTGGTGTGTGTACAGTTGTTCTATCATGTCTGTAGTTGCTGGTGTGTGTACAGCTGTTCTATCATGTCTGTAGTTGCTGGTGTGTGTACAGCTGTTCTATCATTTCTGTAGTTGCTGGTGTATGTACAGCTGTTCTCTCATGCCTGTAGTTGATGGTGTATGTACAGCTGTTCTATCATGTCTGTAGTTGCTGGTGTGTGCAGCTTTTCTCTCATGTCTGTAGCTACTGGTGTATGTACAGCTGTTCTCTCATGTCTGTAGTTGCTGGTGTGTGTACAGCTGTTCTCTCATGTCTGTAGTTGCTGGTGTGTGTACAGCTGTTCTCTCATGCCTGTAGTTGCTGGTGTGTGTACAGCTGTCTCTCATGTCTGTAGTTGCTGGTGTGTGTACAGCTGTTCTCTCATGTCTGTAGTTGCTGGTGTGTGTACAGCTGTTCTCTCATGTCTTTAGTTGCTGGTGTGTGTACAGCTGTTCTCTCATGTCTGTAGTTGCTGGTGTATGTACAGCTGTTCTATCATGTCTGTAGTTGCTGGTGTGTGTACAGCTGTTCTCTCATGTCTGTAGTTGCTGGTGTGTGTACAGCTGTTCTCTCATGTCTGTAGTTGCTGGTGTGTGTACAGCTGTTCTCTCATGTCTGTAGTTGCTGGTGTGTGTACAGCTGTTCTCTCATGTCTGTATCTACCGGTGTGTGTACAGCTGTTCTTTCATGTCTGTAGTTGCTGGTGTGTGTACAGCTGTTCTATCATGTCTGTAGTTGCTGGTGTGTGTACAGTTGTTCTATCATGTCTGTAGTTGCTGGTGTGTGTACAGCTGTTCTATCATGTCTGTAGTTGCTGGTGTGTGTACAGCTGTTCTATCATTTCTGTAGTTGCTGGTGTATGTACAGCTGTTCTCTCATGCCTGTAGTTGATGGTGTATGTACAGCTGTTCTATCATGTCTGTAGTTGCTGGTGTGTGCAGCTGTTCTCTCATGTCTGTAGCTACTGGTGTATGTACAGCTGTTCTCTCATGTCTGTAGTTGCTGGTGTGTGTACAGCTGTTCTCTCATGTCTGTAGTTGCTGGTGTGTGTACAGCTGTTCTCTCATGCCTGTAGTTGCTGGTGTGTGTACAGCTGTCTCTCATGTCTGTAGTTGCTGGTGTGTGTACAGCTGTTCTCTCATGTCTGTAGTTGCTGGTGTGTGTACAGCTGTTCTCTCATGTCTGTAGTTGCTGGTGTGTGTACAGCTGTTATCTCATGTCTGTAGTTGCTGGTGTGTGTACAGTTGTTCTCTCATGTCTGTAGTTGCTGGTGTGTGTACAGATGTTCTCTCATGTCTGTAGTTGCTGGTGTGTGTACAGCTGTTCTCTCATGTCTGTAGTTGCTGTTGTATGTACAGCTGTACTCTCATGTCTGTAGTTGCTGGTGTATGTACAGCTGTTCTCTCATGTCTGTAGTTGCTGGTGTATGTACAGCTGATCTCTCATGTCTGTAGTTGCTGGTGTGTGTACAGCTGTTCTCTTATGTCTGTAGTTGCTGGGGTGTGTACAGCTGTTCTCTCATGTCTGTAGTTGCTGGTGTGTGTACAGCTTTTCTCTCATGTCTGTAGTTGCTGGTGTGTGTACAGCTGTTCTCTCATGTCTGTAGTTGCTGGTGTGTGTATAGCTGTTCTCTCATGTGTGTAGTTGCTGGTGTGTGTACAGCTGTTCTCTCATGTTTGTTGTTGCTGGTGTGTGTACAGCTGTTCTCTCATGTCTGTAGTTGCTGGTGTGTGTACTGCTGTTCTCTCATGTCTGTAGTTGCTGGTGTGTGTACAGCTGTTCTCTCATGTCTGTAGCTACCGGTGTGTGTACAGCTGTTCTTTCATGTCTGTAGTTGCTGGTGTATGTACAGCTGTCCTCTCATGTCTGTAGTTGCTGGTGTATGTACAGCTGTTCCCTCATGTCTGTCGTTGCTGGTGTGTGTACAGCTGTTCTCTCATGTCTGTAGTTGCTGGTGTGTGTACAGCTGTTCTCTCATGTCTGTAGTTGCTGGTGTATGTACAGCTGTTCTCTCATGTCTGTAGTTGCTGGTGTGTGTACAGCTGTTCTCTCATGTCTGTAGTTGTTGGTGTGTGTACAGCTGTTCTCTCATGTCTGTAGTGGCTGGTGTATGTACAGCTGTTCTCTCATGTCTGTAGTTGCTGGTGTATGTACAGCTGTTCTCTCATGTCTGTAGTTGCTGGTGTATGTACAGCTGTTCTCTCATGTCTGTAGTTGCTGGTGTGTGTACAGCTGTTCTCTCATGTCTGTAGTTGCTGGTGTGTGTACAGCTGTTCTCTCATGTCTTTAGTTGCTGGTGTGTGTACAGCTGTTCTCTCGTGTCTTTAGTTGCTGGTGTGTGTACAGCTGTTCTCTCATGTCTGTAGTTGCTGGTGTATGTACAGCTGTTCTATCATGTCTGTAGTTGCTGGTGTGTGTACAGCTGTTCTCTCATGTCTGTAGTTGCTGGTGTGTGTACAGCTGTTCTCTCATGTCTGTAGTTGCTGGTGTGTGTACAGCTGTTCTCTCATGTCTGTAGCTACCGGTGTGTGTACAGCTGTTCTCTCATGTCTGTAGTTGCTGGTGTGTGTACTGCTGTTCTCTCATGTCTGTAGTTGCTGGTGTATGTACAGCTGTTCTATCATGTCTGTAGTTGCTGGTATTTGTACAGCTTTTCTCTCATGTCTGTAGTTGCTGGTGTGTGTACAGCTGTTCTCTCATGTCTGTAGTTGCTGGTGCGTGTACAGCTGTTCTCTCATGTCTGTAGTTGCCGGTGTGTGTACAGCTGTTCTCTCATGTCTGTAGCTACCGGTGTGTGTACAGCTGTTCTCTCATGTCTGTAGCTGCTGGTGTATGTACAGCTGTTCTCTCATGTCTGTAGTTGCTGGTGTATGTACAGCTGTTCTCTCATGTCTGTAGTTGCTGGTGTGTGTACAGCTGTTCTCTCATATCTGTAGTTGCTGGTGTGTGTACAGCTGTTCTCTCATGTCTGTAGTTGCTGGTGTATGTACAGCTGTTCTCTCATGTCTGTAGTTGCTGGTGTGTGTACAGCTGTTCTCTCATGTCTGTAGTTGTTGGTGTGTGTACAGCTGTTCTCTCATGTCTGTAGTTGCTGGTGTATGTACAGCTGTTCTCTCATGTCTGTAGTTGCTGGTGTATGTACAGCTGTTCTCTCATGTCTGTAGTTGCTGGTGTATGTACAGCTGTTCTCTCATGTCTGTAGTTGCTGGTGTGTGTACAGCTGTTCTCTCATGTCTTTAGTTGCTGGTGTGTGTACAGCTGTTCTCTCATGTCTTTAGTTGCTGGTGTGTGTACAGCTGTTCTCTCATGTCTTTAGTTGCTGGTGTGTGTACAGCTGTTCTCTCATGTCTTTAGTTGCTGGTGTGTGTACAGCTGTTCTCTCATGTCTGTAGTTGCTGGTGTATGTACAGCTGTTCTATCATGTCTGTAGTTGCTGGTGTGTGTACAGCTGTTCTATCATGTCTGTAGTTGCTGGTGTGTGTACAGCTGTTCTCTCATGTCTGTAGCTACCGGTGTGTGTACAGCTGTTCTCTCATGTCTGTAGTTGCTGGTGTGTGTACAGCTGTTCTCTCATGTCTGTAGCTACCGGTGTGTGTACAGCTGTTCTCTCATGTCTGTAGTTGCTGGTGTGTGTACAGCTGTTCTCTCATGTCTGTAGTTGCTGGTGTGTGTACTGCTTTTCTCTCATGTCTGTAGTTGCTGGTGTATGTACAGCTGTTCTCTCATGTCTGTAGTTGCTGGTGTGTGTACACCTATTCTCTCATGTCTGTAGCTGCCGGTGTTCGTACAGCTGTTCTATCATGTCTGTAGTTGCTGGTGTGTGTACACCTATTCTCTCATGTCTGTAGCTGCCGGTGTTCGTACAGCTGTTCTCTCATGTCTGTAGTTGCTGGTGTGTGTACACCTATTCTCTCATGTCTGTAGCTGCCGGTGTTCGTACAGCTGTTCTCAGCTATACAGCTGTTGTACAGCTATACTTCCGCCCTTACTCGGCCCCCGGGTGGACGTGGCCCGGCCCCCGTGCAGGACGTGGCCCGGCTCTGCTGTGGTGGAAGCAGCCGATATGGTATTCTGGATTTCACGAAGAACTAGGGGAAACCACGTGCCGCCGCCGCTAGCTGAGACCTTGGATATTTTCTAAACTTTGACTGTAGTTTGCGTATTTCACAACACCTTTTAAGTTGTTCCATAACCGCAGTTTTATTGCTGTTTCACACTAACACATCATCCCCTAGAACTGACGTGAGAGCTCTACTCCGCAAGTTCCTGTCTGTAAACTGATGCGATGTATGCCTGTGCCTTTTTCTAGTGTTTCTGGAAGGCAGTGTTACCTGCTGCCAATGCTAACCCCTGGACATCCTGTACGATCACTTGCCACTGTCTGCTCCTATCTCTTGTTCCTACGCTATGTCCTATCTCTTCATTGTTCCTACGCTATGTCCTATCTCTTCATTGTTCCTACGCTATGTCCTATCTCTTCAATGTTCCTACGCTATGTTCTATATCTTCATTGTTCCTACGCTATGTTCTATATCTTCATTGTTCCTACGCTATGTTCTATATCTTCATTGTTCCTACGCTATGTCCTATCTCTTCATTGTTCCTACGCTATGTTCTATATCTTCATTGTTCCTACACTATGTTCTATCTCTTCATTGTTCCTACGCTATGTTCTATATCTTCATTGTTCCTACGCTATGTTCTATATCTTCATTGTTTCTACGCTATGTTCTATCTCTTCATTGTTTCTACACTATGTTCTATATCTTCATTGTTCCTACGCTATGTTCTATATCTTCATTGTTCCTACGCTATGTCCTATCTCTTCATTGTTCCTACGCTATGTCATGTCTCTTCATTGTTCCTACGCTATGTTCTATATCTTCATTGTTCCTACGCTATGTTCTATCTCTTCATTGTTTCTACATTATGTCCTATCTCTTCATTGTTCGTATGCTATGTTCTATCTCTTCATTGTTGCTACGCTACGTCCTATCTCTTCATTGTTCTTATGCTATGTTCTATCTCTTCATTGTTTCTAAGCTATGTCCTATTTCTTCATTGTTCTTATGATATGTCCTATCTCTTCATTGTTCCTACGCTATGTTCTATCTCTTCATTGTTTCTAAGCTATGTCCTATCTCTTCATTGTTCCTATGCTATGTCCTATCTCTTCATTGTTCCTACGCTATGTTCTATCTCTTCATTGTTCCTACGCTATGTCCTATCTCTTCATTGTTCCTACGCTATGTTCTATCTCTTCATTGTTCCACGCTATGTACAGGGTCATCACAAATCACAAACACATACAATTTGTAAAATAAGTACTCGAGGAAAAAGGCACTTTTTTTCCCCCCGCGTTTCCATCCTGTTTCAGGATATTGCGGTCAACACCAGCATCTTTCAGCTGTATGTTGATTCCTAGGCTAGATTACGCTCATCAGCACGCCACGACTTTCTGAGCGACCGGCTGCATACTCTCATAAGTCACTAGCTTGACTCGAACCACTTCTAATTCTCGTCCGCTCACGTTGACTACGAGAGTATTCGGGATTAACGGAGAAAGCTGCTAACCCCTCGGCCAGGCAGCTGGCTGAGGAAAAAGGCACTGGGCCCTGTAAATATGGCCGTTGAAAACTGGTCCAGTCGGAGAATACTAGTTGTAATTATAGTTGACTTGACCTTGTGTTGACGTCACTGCTGGTGAATTGTCCTTGCAGATCTATGGACCTGGTGCGAGAGAACACGGTCAAGCTGACCGAGGTGTCCTTCGAGCGCATTCGGACAGCGGGGATGGCCGAGCTCTACGACCTGTCTATCATTGCTGGCATCCAGGACGACGAGCGGCTGGTGCACTGTGAGGATCTCAGGGAGAGACTGATCCTCGTCAAGCGGAAGATGGAGGGCAGCAGCCACGCCTGGAAGGTAAAGTGTAGATAGATGTTTGTGTGTGGTCTGTGTGTGATTTATGTGTGATTTATGTTTGGTCTGTGTGTGATTTATGTGTGGTTTGTGTTTGGTCTGCGTGTGATTTATGTGTGGTTTGTGTGTGGTCTGTGTGGTGATATATGTGTGGTTTGTGTGTGGTGTATGTTTGATCTAACCGTGTGTATGTGTGTCTCGGGTGGCGGGGTAGGGGTATTCCCTATCAAAGGAACGAACGAACGAACATTATTTTCGAAGGGTAACAAATTGGGCACGCAGGCCCGTCTTACATTCGGCCCTTCCAATCACTCATCTTTAGTTCATCTGTGCATAGTGCATTCAAATGGGAAAAAACATTGTCAAATGAATGTTGAAAGCATAAATAATACATGTTACCATGTTATGAGACAAATCCCCCACCCACCCACCTATCTATTCATCCGCGTGTCCTCCACACACACATCCACCACCCAACCACATACATACCCACAGGCACATACATGACCCCATCCATCCACGCATCCCCCAACCCACACATCCCACACACACCCCCACATAACCATCTCCCCACCCACACACACACATCTCCCACCCACACACATCCCCATCCCAAAGGAGAAGTAAGGTGCCTCCTTCCCTCCGCTAGCCTACGGGACACCCTTGGGCAAATTGGAGTACCCGTTTAGCCCCCCGATTAGGGTTACATGAAGCTATGGGTGCAGGTGGTGGATGAAGATGTAGAGCAGCCGACAGATAGTTGTAGGTTATGGTCTCCAGCTTCACGACGGTAGGCAGAGGATCTCTTTTTATGAGACACTGGCTATTGTCGTCGACCAGTATGGTCACTGCTAGGAAGGAAATCAATGGCAATAAGCATCCAAGCTGAAAAACAGCTGATGGCTGTGGAAATGTGGATCCTGAGGAAAATGCAAAGAATACTATGGACAGAGAGAAACACCAATGAACAAGTCCTTCAAGAAACAAATGAAGATCGTAAATTGATTTGAGTCATTAGACGTAGACAGCCAAAATTGTTTGGGCATGTTATGAGAAGAAATGACTTGGAGAACTTGGTGACGATTGGCAAGATCGAAGGGAAGAGACCAAGTGGAAGACCGAGGAGTAAATACCTGGATGGTTTGGCCACGCGGCATGGTCGAGATATGAACACGTAGATGATCCACGACTCTGGTGATCGATTGAGATGGCTGAACATGACCGCCCATGCTTATCGACATGACACATGATGGGTGGATGGTGTCTCTTGACCTGTGAGTGTGGGTAGATTTGTGTGCGTGGGTTGGTGTGTTTGCATGGGTAGGGATGTGTGTGTGTGTGTGTGTGTGTGTGTGTGTGGGGGGGGGGGGTGGGGTGTGGTGGTGTGTTTGGGTATCAGAGTATGCGAAGGTCTGCGCACTGGATTTGCGAGTGTCTGTTAGTTGGTCCGTGTGTTTGTGTCCTTGAGTCTCTGTTTGATTGGGTGGATGGGTGGTTGCATGGGTGGATGTGTCCATCTAAGCTAGGCTTATACCCAGACCTCAGATATGTGGTGAAGGAAATGTTGAATGCAGATGGTGTGACAGATGGTGTGGCAGATGGTGTGACAGATGGTGTGACAGATGGTGTGACAGATTTTGTGACTGATGGTGTGACAGATGGTGTCACATATGGTGTCACAGATGGTGTCACAGATGGTGTGACAGATGGTGTGACAGATGGTGTCACAGATGGTGTGACAGATGGTGTCACAGATGGTGTGACAGATGGTGTGACAGATGGTGTGACAGATGGTGTGACAGATGGTGTGACAGATGGTGTGACAGATGGTGTGACAGATGGTGTGACAGATGGTGTGACAGATGGTGTGACAGATGGTGTGACAGATGGTGTCACAGATGGTGTCACAGATGGTGTCACAGATGGTGTCACAGATGGTATGACATATGGTGTGACAGATGGTGTGACAGATGGTGTCACAGATGGTGTGACAGATGGTGTGACAGATGGTGTGACAGATGGTGTGACAGATGGTGTCACAGATGGTGTGACAGATGGTGTGACAGATGGTGTCACTGATGGTGTCACAGATTGTGTCACAGATGGTGTCACAGATGGTGTCACAGATGGTGTGACAGATGGTGTGACAGATGGTGTCACAGATGGTGTGACAGATGGTGTCACAGATGGTGTCACAGATGTCACAGATGGTGTGACAGATGGTGTGACAGATGGTGTGACAGATGATGTGACAGATGGTGTAACAGATGGTGTGACAGATGGTGTGACAGATGGTGTGACAGATGGTGTCACAGATGGTGTCACAGATGGTGTCACAGATGTCACAAATGGTGTCACAGATGCTGTTACAAATGCTGTCTACACAAAGAACGGTTAGTTTCTGTCCTTCACAGGAGGTGGCCATCAGCGCCAGCATGTTTTGCCAGCGTATGATATTCTAGACAATTCCTACGTTCGGCAGTTTGCCAGCTGCTGCATGAAACCTGCAACAGATGCTAGTACTCTGACAATATTGATAATATACTCGTTATTACTTGATGGTCTGTGGTCTCAAGACTGCCCCAGGGACACGAACCTTGCAGTCTTCACTTCCCATGGCCAGCATGCTGCAGAGAACCACAACCGTGTCCTGCAGCCATGTCTACATGCTTGCAGCATTCTCTTGCGATTGTCTGTCAGAATGAAGGACTCCGACATTTGGTTCACGAGTGACATTTTCTCAGAGACTCCTGGGGGTCGTTGCTGGAGTCACAGAGTTGGTGCTACATGCTACAGGCGAAGCTTTCGGATGACTGCTCAGTGGATAGAAACTGAGCGATATGGGGTAAAACTCGGTGCAATGAAGTCAGTTGTCTGCCTGTAAAGCCATGTTTCTGTATCTGTTTGTTGTGTACTGTCATCTCACTGTCCTGGGCCCACGTCTATATCTGTCTGTTGTGTCCGCCATCAAAATGTCCTTAACTCATGTCCATGCCTGTATTGTTGCCCTGTGTCCATGCCTGTATTGTTGCCCTGTGTGTCCATGTCTGTATTGTTGCCCTGTGTGTCCATGCCTGTATTGTTGCCCTGTGTGTCCATGCCTGTATTGTTGCCCTGTGTGTCTGTGCCTGTGTTGTTGCCCCGTGTTTCCATGCCTGTATTGTTGCCCTGTGTTTCCATGCCTGTATTGTTGCCCTGTGTGTCCATGCCTGTATTGTTGCCATGTGTCCATGTCTGTATTGTTGCCCCGTGTGTCCATGCATGTATTGTTGCCCTGTGTGTCCATGCCTGTATTGTTGCCCTGTGTCCATGTCTGTATTGTTGCTCTGTGTGTCTATGCCTGTATTGTTGCCCCGTGTTTCCATGCCTGTATTGTTGCCCCGTGTTTCCATGCCTGTATTGTTGCCCTGTGTCTCTGCCAGCATCTGTTCGAGTCCGTGAGGGAAGAGACACAGGTCAAGCGTGACTCGTTGCTGGAGCTGATGAAGGCGGTGGAGGCCACGTTCCAAACCTGTCCCCTGGACTCGCTGTCCGAGATCTTACGGAAGGAAGGTCATGTCCAAAGCCAACATCTGCTCCAGGATCTGTCCAAGAGAATGAGGAACCTGAAGGAGCGGAGAAGCCTAGTCGTCATAGCAGGTTTGTGTCTGTTATTGCTCTGTCTGTCTGTCTGTCTGTCTGTCTGTCTGTCTGTCTGTCTGTCTGTCTGTCTGTCTGTCTGTCTGTCTCTCTGTCTGTCTGTCTGTCTGTCTGACCGGACATCAAGAGATGGAGTGGGAGACAACATCAAGAGATGGACTGAAAGCCACCATCAAGAGATGGACTGAAAGCCACCATCAAGAGATGGACTGAAAGTCACCATCAAGAGATGGACTGAAAGCCACCATCAAGAGATGGACTGAAAGCCACCATCAAGAGATGCATGTGGCAATGATAAAGACACTCTTGTATGGAGTGTATGTTTGTCAGTTGTGTTGTCTTTGGAAATGATGACTCTCGGCGTACTGGTGCTGGGATTCACACTTCCGAATGACCCAATTCAGAAATGGATGTTATTAGAGATACAGAAGGTGAGAGTTAAGTTGACTATGACGATAAATATGTGTGTGGGAGAGTTGCAGTGTGGGTCTGTGGTCCCTAACACCGTCTTGTTCCCCAGGTGAGACGAACGGAGGCAAGAGTACCTTCCTCAACCTACTGCTGGGGGAGGAGATCCTGCCCACCGACATCCTGCACTGCACCTTCTCTGTCTGTAAGATTGTCTACTCGGAGACTTACAGGTGAGCTAACAGGTGTGTGTGCATGGGAGTGTGTGTGGGAGTGTGTGAGGGAGTGTGTGTATGTATGTAAGATTGTCTACACTAGCAGGTGTGTGTGGAAGTGTGTAGGAATATATATATATATATATATATATATATATATATATATATATATATATATATATATATATATATATATATAACCAGCTCCGTGGCCGAGGAGTTAGCAGCTTTCTCCGCTAACCCCGAATACTCTCGTCACGTGACGCGACGAGAATTAGCAGTGGTTCGAATCGCAAAAGTGACTTATGAGAGTATGGAGCCGGTCGCCCAGAAAGTCGTGGCGTGCTGATGAGCGTAATCTAGCCTAGGAATCAACATACAGCTGAAAGATGCTGGTGTTGACCGCAATATCCTGAAACAGGATGGAAACGCGGAAAAAAAGAAAAAAAAAAAGAAAAAAAAAAAAAAAAAACAATATATATATATATATATATATATATATATATATATATATATATATATATATATATATATATATATATATGTGTGTGTGTGTGTGTGTGTGTGTGTGTGTGTGTGTGTGTGTGAAAGAGAGAGAGAGAGAGAGAGAGAGAGAGAGAGAGAGAGAGTGTGTATATCGACATTAGTGAACAAAACCAGATATTCCATATTCACAAATATAGCACAGACTGTGTTCCAATCTTCATGCACACTGTGTCTTTACTCGCAGTCGCCAGGTTGTAAATGCATGTTTCATTGTTGACAGCACCAAAACTTTAGACTATGATAACTAGTTCAAAACAATGTTTTCCCGTGATGAATTTGAATAACGAAGACACAAACAATAGATTGCACGATTTATTGCCTGGCATATTTCGCTGCATCTCGTCAGGTACATACTGCAGAAATCACACAACTTACGTGAATTAATTAGATAAATCCTTCAAACTGAAATATACACATGTTCGCACAGTAATGTCGCTCGTCTACCACGGTAATTTTAAACTGACTAACATGTCTTTCTGCTTACACAAGGACGGCTTACAAAGGTTGATTAGAATAGCTTCAGCAAACTTTAACAATCGACTACTTTGTGTGTTGAACAACACGTGACCACTCTCGAACACGTGTCTCTCGACCGATGAAGCCAGACTTTTCCGGTGTGTCGGCCTGCCTAGGCTACCATCTTCTGTGTGTAGTATCTTGTCCAACCAATTCGGGATATGTTCCGAAACCCTGCAATGTAACTGTCGCTCAGTTCTGCCTATGTAGATGGCCTCGCATCTGCATGTAAATTGGTAAATACAATTTGATTTGGCGTACAAAGCTACAGGTTCTTTTACTGCGGGGACAGGGATCGGTGTGTTTCTGTACCTGATGACTAGAGCTGCAGCACAGAATGTTCGCTCGACTGCTGTGGTGAGCCGGTCCCGCAGACGTTGCATTACGTCATCTCCTCGGAAGGTTAGCTGGATGAATACTTTGAGTTTAGGGACTGTAGTTACTTCTGATTTCGGTTTGGGCTGTTGGCAGTGGCGCTTTATAAATCCTGTGGAGTACCCATTCAGGTTTAAGGCATTCTTCAGAGTTTTAAATTCCTCTGTCAGTGTGTCCTGGGTGCATATCTTCCTAGCACGGTCAAACAGGGTCCGTACTAAGCCCCGTTTGTACTGGACAGGTGCGAAGCTCTGAAAATTTAAGTATTGACCAGTCCATGTTTCTTTGCGGTACACCGATCTTTGAATTGTGCCATCTGCTCTACGTCTCATTAGGATATCTAGAAACGGCAACGCTTCGTTGTGTTCGTGTTCCATAGATAAAGAGATAATAACTATGATAACTAGGTTGATAAAGAGATAATAAATATGATAACTAGGTTGTAAATGCATGTTTCATTGTTGGCAGCATCAAAACATTAGTCTCAGACAGCCAAGTTGTAAATGCATGTTTCATTGTTGACAGCATCAAAACTTTAGACTGCGACAGCCAGGTTATAAATGCATGTTTAATTGTTGACAGCATCAAAACTTTACACTGCGATATTCAGGTTGTAAAAGCATGTTTCATTGTTGGCAGCATCACAACTTTAGACTCCGACAACCAGGTTGTAAATGCATGTTTCATTGTTGACAGCATCAAAACTTTAGACTGCGACAGCCAGGTTGTAAATGCATGTTTAATTGTTGACAGCATCAAAACTTTAGATTACGACGGCCAGGTGGAACATTTCCCGTGTGCGTCGCAAGAAGAAGTGAAAACCATTCTCCGGAGCAAGCTGGCCCAGCAGGAGATGAGGGAACGCCTTCACGGTTCACCCATCAAGGAGATGACCCTGGGCCTGCCAGCGGATATACTCAAGGTACTCTCTGGACATTGCTTCTGCTCATTTCACGTCTGAATCAACACTGCTTGTTATTGTCACGTGAAGTGTCGACACGCCCTTCTAGGTCAGGGTTCAGAAGAAGGTCACAGCCTATACCTCTTTGCTGACTGTTGTTAATGTGCTCCATATATTGTGCTGACTGTTGTTAATGTGCTCCACATATTGTGCTGACTGTTGTTAATGTGCTCCACATATTGTACTGACTGTTGTTAATGTGCTCCTTATATTGTGCTGACTGTTGTTAATGTGCTCCACATATTGTGCTGACTGTTGTTAATGTGCTCCATATATTGTGCTGACTGTTGTTAATGTGCTCCATATATTGTGCTGATTGTTGTTAATGTGCTCCACATATTGTGCTGATTGTTGTTAATGTGCTCCATATATTGTGCTGACTGTTGTTAATGTGCTCCACATATTGTGCTGACTGTTGTTAATGTGCTCCATATATTGTGCTGACTGTTGTTAATGTGCTCCATATATTGTGCTGACTGTTGTTAATGTACTCCATATATTGTGCTGACTGTTGTTAATGTGCTCCATATATTGTGCTGACTGTTGTTAATGTGCTCCATATATTGTGCTGACTGTTGTTAATGTGCTCCACATATTGTGCTGACTGTTGTTAATGTGCTCCATATGTTGTGCTGACTGTTGTTAATGTGCTCCACATATTGTGCTGACTGTTGTTAATGTACTCCACATATTGTGCTGACTGTTGTTAATGTGCTCCACATATTGTGCTGACTGTTGTTAATGTGCTCCACATATTGTGCTGACTGTTGTTAATGTGCTCCACATATTGTGCTGACTGTTGTTAATGTGCTCCACATATTGTGCTGACTGTTGTTAATGTGCTCCATACATTGTGCTGACTGTTGTTAATGTGCTCCACATGTTGTGCTGATTGTTGTTAATGTGCTTCATATGTTGTGCTGATTGTTGTTAATGTGCTCCATATATTGTGCTGACTGTTGTTAATGTGCTCCATATGTTGTGCTGACTGTTGTTAATGTGCTCCACATATTGTGCTGACTGTTGTTAATGTGCTCCACATATTGTGCTGATTGTTGTTAATGTGCTCCACATGTTGTGCTGATTGTTGTTAATGTGCTCTACATGTTGTGCTGATTGTTGTTAATGTACTCCACATGTTGTGCTGACTGTTGTTAATGTGCTCTACATGTTGTGCTGATTGTTGTTAATGTGCTCCATATATTGTGCTGATTGTTGTTAATGTGCTCCATATATTGTGCTGACTGTTGTTAATGTACTCCACATGTTGTGCTGACTGTTGTTAATGTGCTCTACATGTTGTGCTGACTGTTGTTAATGTGCTCCACATGTTGTGCTGACTGTTGTTAATGTGCTCCATATGTTGTGCTGACTGTTGTTAATGTGCTCCATATATTGTGCTGATTGTTGTTAATGTGCTCCACATGTTGTGCTGACTGTTGTTAATGTGCTCCACATGTTGTGCTGACTGTTGTTAATGTGCTCCATATATTGTGCTGACTGTTGTTAATGTGCTCCATATGTTGTGCTGACTGTTGTTAATGTGCTCCACATGTTGTGCTGACTGTTGTTAATGTGCTCCATATATTGTGAAGGTTAGTCCACAATGAGATCTCATCTTTTTCCCGCCACAGTCTGGTTTGGGAGCCTGTCGGATCTCTTCTTTGCTACAATGAGCGGTGAGAGTCTATGTGCCTTAGCTTTTCCCTTCTACAGTTTAATCTAGGAGTCTGTCTTGGCTTTGACCCACTACAGTCTACTCTTGGAGTCTATCCGGGAGCCTACAATGCTAAATGTGTGACACAAGAACTAAGAACACAGTATTGAGCCATTCACATGATGCAGGTACGAATCATGGATGTAGGAACACTTGAGGGAAGACGTTCTGAAACAACTCTCAGCATAATGTAGCAGGTTCTTGGTATAAGGTTGCTGTCGTCAGCGCCCGGCGGGAAGATGGCAGAAGGCGCCAGGCGGGAAGATGGTCTACAGCGCCAGGCGGGAAGATGGCAGTCAGCGCCAGGCGGGAAGATGGCAGTCAGCGCCAGGCGGGAAGACGGACTACAGCGACAGGCGGGAAGACGGACTACAGCGACAGGCGAAAAGACGGACTACAGCGACAGGCGAGAAGACGGCCTACAGCGCCAGGCGGGAAGATGGCCTACAGCTCCAGGAGGGAAGTTGGCCTACAGCGCCAGGCGGGAAGTCGGCCTACAGCGCCCGGGGGGCAGCCAGTGTGTGTTTTTGGATAATGCTGGAAACCAAGTGGTGTTTCAGGGAACTCAATGGTTTCTAGGGAACTGAATGGTGTTCTAGGGAACTGAACGGTGTTCTAGGGAACTCGATTTCTAGGAAACTGAATAGTGTTCTATGAAACAGAGTGATGTGTCAAGAAACTGAATGGTGTTCTAGGGAACTGAATGGTGTTTTATGGAACAGAGTGATGTGTCAAGAAACTGAATGGTGTTCTAGGGAACTGCACGGTGTTCTAGGTAACTGAATGATGTTGTTGAGCACTGAATGATGTTATAGGGAACTGAATTGTGTTCTAGTTAACTGAGTTATGTTACAGTTAACTGAGCGATGTTTCAGGAAATTTTAGGATGTTCAGGGATGAAAACGATCATGGAAGACACATCTCAGACATGAAGAATGTTAAGGAAGGCTGGAGGTATATCTGCTCGACCACATTGTACTCACCCCTCTGTGAATGTAAATCAATAACCAAAGACGTATCAACACACAGCAGGGAGGAAGAAGACATACCTTGTATATTGCACACACAGGCAGTGGCGGTCTGTGTGTAGACATGGTGGTGGCTAGGAGACACAACTACTGACATGACGTCACCAGGTGACACACAGAGTTTAATGTTTACGGAGTCCCACTTCATCACGGGATCACAATGTCAACTTCGTCACGTGATCGCAGGGTCCACTTTATCACTGGATCACAGGGTCCACTTTATCACGGGATCACAGGGTCCACTTCATCAAGGGATCACAGGGTCCACTTTATCACGGGATCACAAGGTCCACTTTATAACGGGATCACAGGGTCCACTTCATCAAGGGATCACAGTCCACCAGGGTTTGGGGCTGACATCGTGGCCGGCCCGCCACCTCCTGCAGTTGAAGCTGCTGTTTAGGGTGTTTGTTGTGGTGCTGTCAAGATATTTGTTGTGCTGTGTTGTGTAGTGAGTGTTGCTGTCAAGATATTTATTTCTGTGTGAGTACATCAGCCTGCATGTTGTTTCCCGCCAGAGTGGGGTCACGCTGGTCGACACTCCAGGCATCGGCGAGGATGAACATATGGACAACGTGACCATGAACTTTGTGAAGTCCACCCATGCTTCAGCATTTATCTACATCATCAAGTCGGACACGGCCGGCGGCATCCAGGAGGACAGGGTCAGTGGTCGCCGCCTCAGTTGGCATGTGTTTGAGTGTTGCTACATGCGTTAGATATTGTTGAAACACGTGTTATATATTGTTGGTACACGTGTTTGAGATTGTTACACGTGTTAGATATTGTTGGTACACGAGTTAGATATTGTTGGTACACGTGTTAGATATTTTTGGTACACGTTTTAGATAATGTTGGTACACGTTTTAGATATTGTTTTACATGGTTTAGATATTGCTGGAAGATGTGATAGATATTGTAGGTGTACGTATTAGGTATTGTTTGTATATGTAGTAGATATTGTTGGTACATGTAGTAGATAGTGTTGGTATATGTGGTAGATATTGTTGATATATTTAGTAGATATTGTTAGTATATGTGATAGATATTGTTGGTACAGTATTAGATATTGTTGGTACACGTGATAGATATTTTTGGTACAGTGTTAGATTGTGTTGGTACACGTGTTAAATAGTTTTCGCACATGTGCCATATATTGTTGGTTTATGTAGTAGATATTGTTGGTAAATGTGTTAGAAATTGTTGATACATATTGTAGATATTGTTGATATACGTAATAGGTATTGTTGGTACATGTTTTAGATATTTTTGATTCATGTGTTAGATATTGTTGGTACATGCACACGTATTAGATAAAACACAATAGATCCTTATATGTACAAAAATAATTATACATATTTCCTTCACAAGCAGTTGAATCAACATGACAGATCCTTATATTTACATAGTGGACTCCACAAACATCCCTCTCGAGCATTACATAACACACAATAGACCCTTACATTCACAACATAAACTCCATATCAGTTAGTTGACCAGCCTGAGAACTGACCTTTCCTCTGTCACCTGTTCTCACCTGCAGCTGTTGAGCTTCCTGCGGGCGATCAAAGAAAGATACTCACAAGACTCGGAAATCGAAGCCTTTGATCCTCGAGCGGCCATGTTTGTCTGCCACCGCTGGGACAACATCGAGGAGCAGCAGCGAGAGAAGGTCAAACAGAACGCCCTTCAGAAACTGGAGTATGTGTGGCCAGGATTTCAGCCGGCGCAGACTTACTACTTCTCTACCACAGACACCATGAAGCACTTCCCAGTCGGCAAGTTGTCGTTGGAAGACGTATTTTGATGTTGTTTGGTTGTGGGTTATGCTTATGTTAGTATTGTTGCAGAAGTACATATGCAAGTAATAATTATGAAAGTGTATGGTGTAGATGTACATCTGTCAGCAAGAAAAGGCTCCACTTACACGTCTGAGACGTATTGGGCCCAGGAAACTACACCCATATGTCTAGAGACCATTCTGAGACACACTGGACCAACGAAGCTACACCCATAAGTCTAGAGACAAGTCTGCACTCACTGGGCCCACGCAGCTACACTCATATGTCTAGAGACCAGTCTGGGACACACTGGGCCCACAAAGCTACACCCATATGTCTGTAGACTAGTCGGCACTCTGTGGGCCCACAAAGCTACACCCATATGTCTGTAGACTAGTCGGCACTCTGTGGGCCCACAAAGCTACACCCATGTGTCTAGAAACCAGTCTGCACTCTGTGGCTGGTGTGGTCGTTTCACTCCGCCTGCCTCTTCTTGCCGGACATGTTCAGGTATTTATGTTGGGCTGGGTCGAGCGGGCAGCCAAAGTCAATTCTTCAAACTTGAAACCGTGGCCATTCACATGGAACCCAGGTGCTCTGGTAGGGAAGGCCAGCGTCTGTCCACCATCCTTCCGCCATTACCTGGTCATATGTATGTTCCTGTAGTTCTACTCTGCTTTCTGTGTTGTTGTTTACCCCAGCGTGTGCAAGGAGCATAAAACTGCAGTCCTGCGACTTAGAATCTATAGTACATATCTATCTATTCTCTATAATCTTTATTGCTGAAGTAGGAAATCAAGGTGTTGGATGCCCAGTAGGCAAACATGGTTTGGGAGCACGAAACGAGAGACGATACAGACTTGTCGACTGGGCAAAAGAACATGAACTGATTGTCGGAAACACCTGGGGTAAGCAACATTACAGAAGATTATGGACATGGAGAAGTCCTGACAGCAGGATTAGAAACCAGATCGATTACATCCTGATTAACAGCCAAAAACAGTTCTAAATGCAGATTGTTACAGTAATCACAGATTGATTATAGGCACATTGAAGGTAAAGTTAACGAAAGTCAAATATACACCACGAAACACTAAATATGATCTGTGTGCATTAAACAATGAAAACGGAATACAAGACAATTTTAACATAGAAGTAAATAACAGATTTGATGTATTGTCTGATTTAGAGATCTTATTTCAAAATGTGGATGATCAATGGGAAATGTTGAAGAATTCAATCAATGTGGCTGCAGAACAACTAACCCAAAATTAAAGAAAGTATGTCGTAAGAAATGGAAGACTAAAGAAATTCTAAGACTGATGGGAACAAAAAGACACAATAAATAAATAATCCTGACAAAATGAAGAGATTCACACGAAAGTCAGAAAATTAGGTATAGAAGGTAAAGATGAATGGCTTGAAAATAATTGCATAGAAATTTAAAAGCAGCACAACAGTAAAACTACCAAATTAATGCACAAAAGAACATGTCGCTAATCCCTGTGTGGTGTGTTACTGTAATCATGAAATCTGTCTTTCCCAGATCCTGAGTTTGTCACAGATAGCTTCATGACTTTGCTGAAGGGAATCCAGCAGCTGTTTGATCGAGCCAGTCACAACGCCATCAAACACCAATACCTGTAAGATACATGTATCATGCACATCAGTATGTGTGAAATACATTCTTTGTGTGTCATCGTTCTTTTTGATAGTCACACCAGAAATTAACATAGAAATTCATTGCTCACACATTCCTGGCCTAGAACACATGAATATCACACACTGGGTCACCCACTGGGTCATTGCATGAGCAATAAAAGGCCAATAATTGGTTGGGGAGTCAGAGCTCAGTATATAGGCATGCGATTCACATATTATTACAGTGACTTTGAAAGGTGCCACACAGTTGATTGTTTGTGTACTACGTATAACACAAGGAACCAACCAGCCGATCATGTCCCCTCTTTATATGATCTTGATTTGTTGGAGCCAGGACTACAGTACAGTGTGTCTCTGTATTTGTTGTTTGATGTATGCTCGGTGAAGATACATCTCTGAGACCTAGAGTGCCACAACAATAATTGGGTATGAACTATGTCCAGCTTCCATAGTTGTGGATTCAGGTGGATGATAGACCTGGGTAATGATGACATCAATTCTGTCCATAATCCATAGTTGTAGGTATAATTGGGTAATAGACCTGGGTAATGATGGCTTAATTCCGTCCATACTCCATAACTGTACGTCTGATTGTGTAGCAGACCTGGCTAATGATGGCACCTTGCTTTAGAGCGTCTTGTTGGCCGAATATTAACGTACAATTGTTTAGAGACGTGCAGTCGTCATTTGAAGGCTACAAGTTTGAGTCCCTGTGTACAGCTAACAACTATTCTGTTTGGTGTGTTCTGTGATGTATGTATATTTCCTTGTCTTCTGTGAGTGTGAATCAATCCGTGTGGATTTAGTTGTCGTGTAACTGCTTGGAACAACATCAGCAAGAAACTAACACAACCAACTCTCTGACATGATTACTGATAATTAACAGCCCGACCCTGGGATGTCATGAGAGTGTTGCTCTTGTGCTCATCTATGTTCTCGGCATGCAATGCCAGGCTTGGCCTGTACACTTTCTCGGCATGCAATGCCAGGCTTGGAAGACCGTGTGTTCTCTGTGTGAATGTTTCTGTTGGAGTGAAGCTGGTGTGTTCTCTGTGTGAATGTTTCTGTTGGAGTGGATTTGGTGTTCTCAGTCTGGATGTTTCTGGTTGACCTCCCCAGGTGGCTGAAGTACATGTTGCCTCCAGCCTCGCATTACCTCAAGTCCATGATCACCCACTGCATCCACAGCAACGACGAGCTGGAGGTTTACTTCCGCAGTGTGGTTACCAAACAGAACAAGCTCATGGCCTCCTCTACAGAGAACTCCAGGAAACTGCAGGTTTGTTCGCCGCCTCATCTCGCACCTCATCACCGGTGTGTGTGTGTACACACAGACAGACGGGTACATTCATCTAGCACCTGATCACCAGTGCGTGTGTACACTTAGACAGACGGGTACATTCATCTAGCACGTGATCACCGGTGTATGTGTACACACAGACAAACGGGTACATTCATCTAGCACCTACCTGATCACCAGTGTATGTGTACACACAGACAAACGGGTACATTCATAGAAAAAAAAAAAAAAAAACACACACACACACGTAAATAAACAGGGACAGACACAGAGATATATACACACACACACGTGAATAAACACATAAATATATACAAAGAGAAACAAACACACGTACACACGTTAATAAACACATATATACAAGGAGAAACAAACACACGTACACATGTGAATAAACACACATATACATTGAGATACAAACACACGTACACACGTGAATAAACACAGATATACACAGAGATAGAAACACACGTACAAACGTGGGTAAACATACATACACAGATGAGCATACACATGAACACACACACACAGACATACACACAGAAACATACACATGAGCACATACAGACACACATAGAAACATTCAGGCAGTCGGACAAATAATGCGAAGCCACATAGACATAAACACACAGAGAAGCATATACACATGAATACACACGCACATGCATAAACACACACTCCTATCGACACACATACCCACACACCTGCTCATCTCTGAGCCAGGGAACCGTGAACAGTGTGGTCTCAGAGATCACCTGGCTGATATATAGCTCTGTGAACAGTGTGGTCTCAGAGATCACCCGGCTGACATATTACTCTGTGAACAGTGTTGTCTCAGAGATCACCCGGCTGACATATAGCTCTGTGAACAGTGTGGTCTCAGAGATCACCTGGCTGACATATAGCTCTGTGAACAGTGTGGTCTCAGAGATCACCCGGCTGACATATAGCTCTGTGAACAGTGTGGTCTCAGAGATCACTCCGCTGATATATTGCTCTGTGAACAGTGTTGTCTCAGAGATCACCCGGTTGACATATTACTCTGTGAACAGTGTGGTCTCAGAGATCACCCGGTTGACATATTGCTCTGTGAACAGTGTGGTCTCAGAGATCACTCCGCTGATATATTGCTCTGTGAACAGTGTGGTCTCAGAGATCACCCGGTTGACATATTGCTCTGTGAACAGTGTGGTCTCAGAGATCACCCGGTTGACATATAGCTCTGTGAACAGTGTAGTCTCAGAGATCACTCCGCTGACATATAGCTCTGTGAACAGTGTAGTCTCAGAGATCACTCCGCTGACATATAGCTCTGTGAACAGTGTAGTCTCAGAGATCACTCCGCTGACATATAGCTCTGTGAACAGTGTAGTCTCAGAGATCACTCCGCTGACATATTGCTCTGTGAACAGTGTAGTCTCAGAGATCACTCCGCTGACATATAGCTCTGTGAACAGTGTAGTCTCAGAGATCACTCCGCTGATATATTGCTCTGTGAACAGTGTGGTCTCAGAGATCACCCGGCTGACATATTGCTCTGTGAACAGTGTGGTCTCAGAGATCACTCCGCTGATATATTGCTCTGTGAACAGTGTGGTCTCACAGATCACCCGGCTGACATATTGCTCTGTGAACAGTGTGGTCTCAGAGATCACCCGGCTGACATATTGCTCTGTGAACAGTGTGGTCTCAGAGATCACTCCGCTGATATATTGCTCTGTGAACAGTGTAGTCTCAGAGATCACCTGGTTGACATATTGCTCTGTGAACAGTGTAGTCTCAGAGATCACCTGGTTGACATATTGCTCTGTGAACAGTGTGGTCTCAGAGATCACCCGGTTGACATATTGCTCTGTGAACAGTGTGGTCTCAGAGATCACCTGGTTGACATATTGCTCTGTGAACAGTGTAGTCTCAGAGATCACCTGGTTGACATATTGCTCTGTGAACAGTGTAGTCTCAGAGATCACCTGGTTGACATATTGCTCTGTGAACAGTGTAGTCTCAGAGATCACCTGGTTGACATATTGCTCTGTGAACAGTGTGGTCTCAGAGATCACCTGGTTGACATATTGCTCTGTGAACAGTGTAGTCTCAGAGATCACCTGGTTGACATATTGCTCTGTGAACAGTGTAGTCTCAGAGATCACCTGGTTGACATATTGCTCTGTGAACAGTGTAGTCTCAGAGATCACCTGGTTGACATATTGCTCTGTGAACAGTGTAGTCTCAGAGATCACCTGGTTGACATATTGCTCTGTGAACAGTGTAGTCTCAGAGATCACCTGGTTGATATATTGCTCTGTGAACAGTGTAGTCTCAGAGATCACCTGGTTGACATATTGCTCTGTGAACAGTGTAGTCTCAGAGATCACCTGGTTGACATATTGCTCTGTGAACAGTGTGGTCTCAGAGATCACCCGGTTGACATATTGCTCTGTGAACAGTGTGGTCTCAGAGATCACCTGGTTGACATATTGCTCTGTGAACAGTGTAGTCTCAGAGATCACCTGGTTGACATATTGCTCTGTGAACAGTGTAGTCTCAGAGATCACCTGGTTGACATATTGCTCTGTGAACAGTGTAGTCTCAGAGATCACCTGGTTGACATATTGCTCTGTGAACAGTGTGGTCTCAGAGATCACTCGGCTGACATATTGCTCTGTGAACAGCGTCACTCGGCTGACATATTGCTCTGTGAACAGTGTAGTCTCAGAGATCACCTGGTTGACATATTGCTCTGTGAACAGTGTGGTCTCAGAGATCACCCGGTTGACATATTACTCTGTGAACAGTGTTGTCTCAGAGATCACCCGGTTGACATATTGCTCTGTGAACAGCGTCACTCGGCTGACATATTGCTCTGTGAACAGTGTAGTCTCAGAGATCACCCGGTTGACATATTACTCTGTGAACAGTGTTGTCTCAGAGATCACCCGGTTGACATATTACTCTGTGAACAGTGTTGTCTCAGAGATCACCCGGTTGACATATTGCTCTGTGAACAGCGTCACTCGGCTGACATATTGCTCTGTGAACAGTGTAGTCTCAGAGATCACCCGGTTGACATATTACTCTGTGAACAGTGTTGTCTCAGAGATCACCCGGTTGACATATTACTCTGTGAACAGTGTGGTCTCAGAGATCACCCGGCTGATATATTGCTCTGTGAACAGTGTTGTCTCAGAGATCACCCGGTTGACATATTACTCTGTGAACAGTGTGGTCTCAGAGATCACCCGGCTGACATATTACTCTGTGAACAGTGTGGTCTCAGAGATCACCCGGCTGACATATAGCTCTGCTGGTTTACCTCACGGTCTTGTCTCCCTCCACAGAGTGAGCTGGATGAACTGTCGCAGGGCCTCAAGGACATCATAGTGCAGGACCTGAACTTTGACACCATCAGCGTGCTCAGTGAGATCAACAACTGTGACGAGATCATCACCGTCTGCTCCTCGGACAACTTCCTCTTTGACAAGTACGTTGAAATGTGTGATTACTTTAGTAGCTGAAACAGTGTCTCCAGTGTTCTCTGTTAGTTGGATAGTTACTGAAACAGATCGATCTCATTGCGTGTCAAACTATTACTCCATAAGTGCACAGATCCTCTCCTCGATATCTCCCTCAGGTGTAGGGAGTGGCGACTCCAGTTCTGCCTCCTTTCTGGCTGCCAGCCTAGATTCTTCTTGTAGGCTGTTCAAAGTTGCAGATTCACATCCTCACTTGAGTCATTGACTCGTCCTTCCTCCGTGAAGACGTTCAGCATGTCGTTTTGGTCCACTGCTAGCCCGCTCTCCGCTGTAGCCAAGTCTGCAAGCCCAGCTGCCTGACCACTGCTGGCCCACTCCCCGCTGTAGCCAAGTCTGCAAGCCCAGCTGCCCGACAACTGCTGGCCCACTCCCCGCTGTAGCCAAGTCTGCAAGCCTAGCTGCCCGACCACTGCTGGCCCACTGTCCCCTGTAGCCAAGTCTGCAAGCCCAGCTGCCCGACCACTGCTGGCCCACTCCCCGCTGTAGCCAAGTCTGCAAGCCTAGCTGCCCGACCACTGCTGGCCCACTCCCCGCTGTAGCCAAGTCTGCAAGCCTAGCTGCCCGACCACTGCTGGCCCACTGTCCCCTGTAGCCAAGTCTGCAAACCTAGCTGCCCGACCACTGCTGGCCCACTGTCCCCTGTAGCCAAGTCTGCAAGCCCAGCTGCCTGACCACTGCTGGCCCACTCTCCGCTGTAGCCAAGTCTGCAAGCCCAGCTGCCCGACCACTGCTGGCCCACTGTCCCCTGTAGCCAAGTCTGCAAGCCCAGCTGCCTGACCACTGCTGGCCCACTCTCCGCTGTAGCCAAGTCTGCAAGCCCAGCTGCCCGACCACTGCTGGCCCACTGTCCCCTGTAGCCAAGTCTGCAAGCCCAGCTGCCTGACCACTGCTGGGCCACTCTCCGCTGTAGCCAAGTCTGCAAGCCCAGCTGCCCGACCACTGCTGGCCCACTGTCCCCTGTAGCCAAGTCTGCAAGCCTAGCTGCCCGACCACTGCTGGCCCACTGTCCCCTGTAGCCAAGTCTGCAAGCCTAGCTGCCCGACCACTGCTGGCCCACTGTCCGCTGTAGCCAAGTCTGCAAGCCTAGCTGCCCGACCACTGCTGGCCACTGTCCCCTGTAGCCAAGTCTGCAAGCCCAGCTGCCCGACCACTGCTGGCCCACTGTCCCCTGTAGCCAAGTCTGCAAGCCTAGCTGCCCGACCACTGCTGGCCCACTGTCCCCTGTAGCCAAGTCTGCAAGCCTAGCTGCCCGACCACTGCTGGCCCACTGTCCCCTGTAGCCAAGTCTGCAAGCCTAGCTGCCCGACCACTGCTGGCCACTGTCCCCTGTAGCCAAGTCTGCAAGCCCAGCTGCCCGACCACTGCTGGCCCACTGTCCCCTATAGCCAAGTCTGCAAGTCTAGCTGTCCTACAACTGCTGGCCACTGTCCCCTGTAGCCAAGTCTGCAAGCCCAGCTGCCCGACCACTGCTGGCCCACTGTCCCCTGTAGCCAAGTCTGCAAGCCTAGCTGCCCGACCACTGCTGGCCCACTGTCCCCTGTAGCCAAGTCTGCAAGTCTAGCTGTCCTACCACTGCTGGCCCACTGTCCGCTGTAGCCAAGTCTGCAAGCCCAGCTGCCCGACCACTGCTGGCCCACTGTCCCCTGTAGCCAAGGTTGCCTCTTACACCCGCCTGCCCTGGCACACAAATCAAACAGTTTCTACTTCCTATTGTTATATCCTGCTGCAGCCGCGATTTCTTTCGTGAGGCCATGCTTTGTGTTTGAAGTGGTATCTCTCCAGCAGTTTAGTTCATTGTTGATGTCAAGTGGTATCTTTCCGGCTGTTTATTTCATTGTTGATGTTAAGTGGTATCTCTCTAACAGTTTAGTTCATTGTTGATGTCAAGTGGTATCTCTCTAACAGTTCAGTTCATTGTTGATGTTAAGTGGTATCTCTCTAACAGTTTAGTTCATTGTTGATGTCAAGTGGTATCTCTCTAACAGTTTAGTTCATTGTTGATGTCAAGTGGTATCTTTCCGGCTGTTTAGTTCATTGTTGATGTTAAGTGGTATCTCTCTAACAGTTTAGTTCATTGTTGATGTCAAGTGGTATCTCTCTAACAGTTCAGTTCATTGTTGATGTCAAGTGGTATCTCTCTAACAGTTTAGTTTATTGTTAATGTCAAATGGTATCTCACTAACAGTTTAGTTCATTGTTGATGTCAAGTGGTATCTCTCCAACAGTTTAGTTCATTGTTGTTGTCAAGTGGTATCTTTCCGGCTGTTTAGTTCATTGTTGATGTCAAGTGGTATCTCTCTAACAGTTTAGTTCATTGTTGATGTCAAGTGGTATCTCTCTAACAGTTCAGTTCATTGTTGATGTCAAGTGGTATCTCTCTAACAGTTTAGTTTATTGTTAATGTCAAATGGTATCTCACTAACAGTTTAGTTCATTGTTGATGTCAAGTGGTATCTCTCCAACAGTTTAGTTCATTGTTGATGTCAAGTGGTATCTCTCCAACAGTTTAGTTCATTGTTGATGTCAAGTGGTATCTCTCTAACAGTTTAGTTCATTGTTGATGTCAAGTGGTATCTCTCTAACAGTTTAGTTCATTGTTGATGTCAAATGGTATCTCACTAACAGTTTAGTTCATTGTTGATGTCAAGTGGTACCTCTCTAACAGTTTAGTTTATTGTTGATGTCAAGTGGTACCTCTCTAACAGTTTAGTTCATTGTTGATGTCAAGTGGTATCTCTCTAACAGTTTAGTTCATTGTTGATATCAAGTGGTATGTCTCTAACAGTTTAGTTCATTGTTGATGTCATGTGGTATCTCTCTAACAGTTTAGTTCATTGTTGATGTCAAGTGGTATCTCTCTAACAGTGTAGTTCATTGTTGATGACAAGTGGTATCTCTCTAACAGTTTAGTTCATAGTTGATGTCAAGTGGTATCTCTCTAACAGTTTAGTTCATTGTTGATGTCAAGTGGTATCTCTCTAACAGTTTAGTTCATAGTTGATGTCAAGTGGTATCTCTCTAACAGTTTAGTTCATTGCTGATGTCAAGTGGTAACTCTCCAGCAGTTTAGTTCATGTCAAGTGGTACATGTGATGTAACACTCTCACACACCAGTACATATGATTCAGCACTCACACACACCAGTACATATGATTCGGCACTCTCCCACACCAGTATATTTGATGTGGAACTCACCTACACCAGGGACTCACGCTGCCTGTATCTGTTTCAGGGCCAACAGACGTCAGCTGGACGAGATGATCATACGATGCCTGCTCAAGTATGTAGATGAGCACGTGCATGACCGCAAGATTGTCGCCGACATGGAATCCCAGATGTTGTCAGCTGTAAGTATTTATATATATGAAGCGAATAGGACACAACAATCAATAGGGCACAACAATCAATAGGACAAAACAACCCATTGACGTGTCATTAACGCAAGTTTGTGTCTCCAAGATTCCAGATAACTGATGTCATTAACTTATGCTTGTCTCCCAGACCCCAGATAACTGATGTCATTAACGTATGCTTGTGTCTCCTAGATCCAAGAGCATCTGGGACTCTTCAAGTGCCAGATCAGCCTGATCAAGCATGTCCTGCAGCACGGTGGCAGCTTCCCGCTGACCCCCAGCCACTCCAGGACAAATATCGAGGTAGACGAATTCAGCTCTCAGCTGGGAGCTTCCACAAACTCAGTCGCATCCAATCATTCATCTCTGGATGCCTTCAGGGATGATATGACCTTGGATACCACCAAGCTGGCCCTGCAGGTAAGTGATAATTTGTAGTCATATCAGAGAACAACCCTGTGACATCGAAGTGTAGAGTTGTCTGTGTTAGAGTTGTCTGTAGTAGAGTTGTCTGTGGTAGAGTTGTCTGTGGTAGAGTTGTCTGTGTTAGAGTTGTCTGTGGTAGTGTTGTCTGTGGTAGAGTTGTCTGTGGTAGAGTTGTCTGTGGTAGAGTTGTCTGTGGTAGAGTTGTCTGTGTTAGAGTTGTCTGTGGTAGTGTTGTCTGTGGTAGAGTTGTCTGTGGTAGAGTTGTCTGTAGTAGAGTTGTCTGGGGTGACTTGTCTGGGGTAGAGTTGTCAGTGGTAGACTTGTCTGTGGTAGAGTTATTACATGATTTCAGTTGGCACGTTCTTCAAGTCATCAGCTGTTGATTCCAAAGATATGAGTGTTATTTGCTGCCAGACAAATACTGTTTATAGACACGCCCATAGACTGTCTTAGCTTAAGTCACAGTGGCTTGTCTATGACCTGTCACATGCACAGGATGTTGTTGCATTCGTCCTGGCACAGTTGCCGTAAGGTGACAGACTCGTATTTATGTGACCAGATAAAGCGTACTATACGGCTAATGTAGTCAGCTTTGATTAGCCCACTGTACCATGCACATAACTTTCTGGTACTCATGTGACAAGGTTAGGATTGTGATTATGAAACGAGTCTTACTACAGTTGAACTTAGGGCTAGTTGATTGACTAGTGGCTGTCACTAGATGTGTGTGCCTGTCTCTTTCTGACTGAAGTGCCAATGTGTGTGTCACGGCAGCCATATTTATAGAGATTGTAGCAATGTGTATGTCACGGCAGCCATATTTGTAGGGATTGTATTCACAATTCACACAAGCAACTTTACATACACCAGATACACACACAGTAGCCACCCATGTTGGCTGGGGGAAGGTGTTGACAGACGACTGCAGCCAGAAACACACACAATAGTCAGCCATGGGGCTGGGGGGGGGGGGGGGTAGTAGGTGTTGACAGACGACTGCAGCCAGAAACACACACAATAGTCAGCCATGTTGGCTGGGGGGGGGGGGGGAGGGGTAGGTGTTGACAGACGACTGCAGCCAGAAACATACACAATAGTCAGCCATGTTGGCTGGGTAAGATGTCACCATATTAATGATGAAACACTAATAGAGAGTACTTTGTGTGGACACACATACCAATGATTAAACACAACTAGAGAGTACTTTGTCTGGACACACATTTGTAGTTTTGTATATGAACACACCGCCTCCTTGGAGAAGGAGTTACGGACCAAGTTCGTAATCCCACAGACCCGCGTCAAACCGCAGCTGTGGGCGATTTTGTAGCAGCCAGCCATACGTTGGTTTTTTTAATGAAATAGTATGGGTGTCAGTCGTTCAGAAAGCAATGGCAAACTACTGAACGTAACGCTTACCCAGGAATCACGAACAACCGAAAACTGTTGTGGTTGACTGCTAAGTCCTGAAAAGGATATGCAACTAACTTTAAAAAAAAAATTGAACACAACATATTAGTTGTGTATGTGAACACGACATGTGAGAAGTCAGTCTCCACGACCTGACATTCCACGTCAAGCTGTCATACTGTCCTGTCTTATGTATGTACTTGAGGCGGCCATTTTGTCTGTCAGGTCAAGAATCTGCTGTTGAGAAAGAAGGACGGAAAATCTTGGAGTTCTGTTAACAGCAAGCACGAGTTTCAAGAATCGTTACTGAGTACGTACAATAATCATATAGATAACCAGTGTAGCATGTATACAATCATCATATTGATAACCAGTGTATCAGGTATTCAATCATCGTATAGATAACCAGTGTATCATGTATACAATCATCATATTGATAACCAGTGTATCAGGTATTCAATCATCGTATAGATAACCAGTGTATCATGTATACAATCATCATATAGATAACCAGTGTAGCATGTGTACAATCATCATATTGATAACCAGTGTATCAGGTATTCAATCATCGTATAGATAACCAGTGTATCATGTATACAGTCATCATATAGATAACCAGTGTATCATGTATACAGTCATCATATAGATAACCAGTGTATCATGTATACAATCATCATATTGATAACCAGTGTATCAGGTATTCAATCATCGTATAGATAACCAGTGTATCATGTATACTGTCATCATATAGATAACCAGTGTAGCATGTGTACAATCATCATATTGATAACCAGTGTATCAGGTATTCAATCATCGTATAGATAACCAGTGTATCATGTATACAGTCATCATATAGATAACCAGTGTATCATGTATACATTCATCATATAGATAACCAGTGTATCATGTATACAATCATCATATTGATAACCAGTGTATCAGGTATTCAATCATCGTATAGATAACCAGTGTATCATGTATACTGTCATCATATAGATAACCAGTGTAGCATGTGTACAATCATCATATTGATAACCAGTGTATCAGGTATTCAATCATCGTATAGATAACCAGTGTATCATGTATACAGTCATCATATAGATAACCAGTGTATCATGTATACAGTCATCATATAGATAACCAGTGTATCAAGTATACAATCATCATATTGATAACTAGTGTATCAGGTATTCAATAATCGTATAGACAACCAGTGTATCATGTATACTGACATCATATAGATAACCAGTGTAGCATGTACACAATCATCATATAGATAACCAGTGTATCATGTATACAATCATCATATAGATAACCAGTGTAGCATGTATACAATTATCATATAGATAACCAGTATATCATGTATACAATCATCATATTGATAACCAGTGTATCATGTATACAATCATCATATAGATAACCAGTGTATCATATATACAATCAGCATATAGATAACCAGTGTATCATGTACACAATCATCATATAGATAACCAGTGTATCAGGTATACAATCATCAAACAGATAACCGGTGGATCACGTGACTCTACTGGACCATACCTCAGTCCTCCACTGTCTGACCAGGACTCAGTCCTCCACTGTCTGACCAGGACTCAGTCCTCCACTGTCTGACCAGGACTCAGTCCTCCACTGTCTGACCAGGACTCAGTCCTCCACTGTCTGACCAGGACTCAGTCCTCCACTGTCTGACCAGGACTCAGTCCTCCACTGTCTGACCAGAACTCAGTCCTCCACTGTCTGACCAGGACTCAGTCCTCCACTGTCTGACCAGGACTCAGTCCTCCACTGTCTGACCAGGACTCAGTCCTCCACTGTCTGACCAGGACTCAGTCCTCCACTGTCTGACCAGGACTCAGTCCTCCACTGTCTGACCAGGACTCAGTCCTCCACTGTCTGACCAGGACTCAGTCCACCACTGTCTGACCAGGACTCAGTCCTCCACTGTCTGACCAGGACTCAGTCCTCCACTGTCTGACCAGGACTCAGTCCTCCACTGTCTGACCAGGACTCAGTCCTCCACTGTCTGACCAGGACTCAGTCCTCCACTGTCTGACCAGGACTCAGTCCTCCACTGTCTGACCAGGACTCAGTCCTCCACTGTCTGACCAGGACTCAGTCCTCCACTGTCTGACCAGGACTCAGTCCTCCACTGTCTGACCAGGACTCAGTCCTCCACTGTCTGACCAGGACTCAGTCCTCCACTGTCTGACCAGGACTCAGTCCTCCACTGTCTGACCAGGACTCAGTCCTCCACTGTCTGACCAGGACTCAGTCCTCCACTGTCTGACCAGGACTCAGTCCTCCACTGTCTGACCAGGACTCAGTCCTCCACTGTCTGACCAGGACTCAGTCCTCCACTGTCTGACCAGGACTCAGTCCTCCACTGTCTGACCAGGACTCAGTCCTCCACTGTCTGACCAGGACTCAGTCCTCCACTGTCTGACCAGGACTCAGTCCTCCACTGTCTGACCAGGACTCAGTCCTCCACTGTCTGACCAGGACTCAGTCCTCCACTGTCTGACCAGGACTCAGTCCTCCACTGTCTGACCAGGACTCAGTCCTCCACTGTCTGACCAGGACTCAGTCCTCCACTGTCTGACCAGGACTCAGTCCTCCACTGTCTGACCAGGACTCAGTCCTCCACTGTCTGACCAGGACTCAGTCCTCCACTGTCTGACCAGGACTCAGTCCTCCACTGTCTGACCAGGACTCAGTCCTCCACTGTCTGACCAGGACTCAGTCCTCCACTGTCTGACCAGGACTCAGTCCTCCACTGTCTGACCAGGACTCAGACTGACTGCTTTCGTCTCCTTCACTCAGCACAAACCTCACTGACTTTAATTTGTTCAGAATGGTTTGGGGCTGCTGACAGTATCAAAGGGCCAGCTTGAAAGGTTGGAGCGCATACAGAATGCCGCCTTGCGGTTAATCCTGGGATGCACAAAGGACACTCCAATTATATGCATGGGGCATATCCTCGCGCTACCAACAATGCCGGATAGGCATAGGGACCTTCAGGCCCAATGGTAGCTGAGAGTTCATGCAGATAGGGATCACCCGCTGCATGCAGCCATGGATATAGTCAAGGGTCATAGACTCAGGCGAGGTAGGTCCTTGATGGTACAGGGAGAACTTTATATACGTCAGGTGTGTGATCTAGAGACCATCAATCGTGAAAGTGAGTGGGCTGAAGTTCCGGAAGACATGACGGACTGGCACAATGTAATGATATCACTGGGTCGTGAGTGCAGAGAATGGGCAGCGGGACGCACTGAGTTTGAAGTGCAACAGCTGATCCAGAGCAATACACATCAAGGTGACATAGTCATCTACACCGATGGGTCAGTGGTGAGAAACAGACGTAGTGGTTGGGGCTTTATTGCAAAGGCTAATAGACGAGTGTTGAAAAAGGAGATCTGGCATATGAGATTACGACCTCCAGCATGAGAATGGAGGTGGAGGCAGTAACATCGGCATTCCGGTGGCTAGAGGAGACTACTGCAACACACGGTGTATTCATTACGGATTCAAAGAGTATGCTTAGTAAGGCGGAGAAAGGAATGTTTCGTGTGGAATTGCTCTCGTCGCTTCAGAGGACACAGATTGTGAGAATTGTATGGATATTTTGCCCTGGCCATGCTGGGGTGCGGGGGAATGAGCAGACTGATAGGCTAGCAAGGAATGTGCCTCTTGGTGGTAGGTTGCCTATGGACAAGGGAGAGGTGGTCGCACGCATGTGGGACCAGGTGGAGAAGGCGGAGGAACAGACTGAGAACCCATATATGGAAAGAATGAGATTGCGGGGGATCGGCAGGGGTTCTGGAAGAAACTGAAACCTGAGAGGGAAGACCAGGAGAACTTTTAATCAGATAGCGATGGGAACGATTAGTAGTATGATTTTTCGCTGGCTGTTGAACGAGGGGACGGATCACGTATGGGAATGTCCCGAGTGCAGTGATTTCGGTTCTTAACTCAACTCAACCCAACTTTGCTCAGACTTCTCTCTTTATCCCCTCTTTGCGGATCTCCCACGAAACACACTATTTAACCCCTTGCACCCTCAATCTACATTCCACCTACATTACATTTCTAGACTTATTTTGTTTCTTAGTCTACTGTCACGTTTTCCTCTGTGCCTTCGTGACTAAGACTGAATCTCCATGATATACCCTCCATTGTGTTTAGGACCCGCCATTGATTTTTGTATTTCTACCTCAACCTTTTCTGACCTAACATCCGTCTATTACTTCTCTTATCCAATTGCCCTTGCTAGAATTAGAAAATTCTTAACTAGTCTGTTCACCCCAGATTTTCGCACACACATGCACGTTACAATGACAATATTGGTTATCACAAAGACAGTAGATGACAACATTGGTTGTCACAGAGACAGTAGATGACAGTATTGGTTAGTCACAGAGATAATAGATGGCAACTTTGGTTATCAAAGACGCAGTAGATGACAACATAGGTTATCACAGAGACAGTAGATGACAACATTGGTTATCAAAGACGCAGTAGATGACATCATAGGTTATCACAGAAACAGTAGATGACAACATTGGTTATCACAGAGACAGTAGATACAACATTGGTTATCACAGAGACAGTAGATGACAATAATGGTTGTCACAAAAACAACAGAATAAGTTCGGCAGTGTACAATATTTGTGTGCAACTGTCTCCAACCAGGCAAGGTCAAGAACAAGATCAGACACGGACTCCTGCACAAGGCAGAGCCGGCTGTCTACGTGGAGGAGAGAATCCGCAAAGTGGCCAGAGACATCCGAGAGAATGCCGAGATCATGGATAACATCGTCTGTGGATACACGGAGTGGATACAGCGTAAGTCTCATCTCTTGGTGTCTATCATTAATCAGTACATGCAGACTACTTGTCTGCTGTCTGCTTACGGAAAAATGCAGGTGGGCTGTCTGTGACTTGTGACTGCATAAGGCAATTGTTTAGATAGAATCCTGTGACTTGTGACTGCACAAGGCAATTGTTTAGATAGAATCCTGTGACTTGTGACTGCACAAGGCAATTGTTTAGATAGAATTCTGCGACTAGCGATTGCACAAGGCAATTGTTTAAAATGACGGCAGGTATATGTGACTTGTTGTCTCTACTGTTCCTGAAAACACAACTGGTTTGCCATATTATAATTCCCTCTAGAAATCTTTCTTCAACAAGAATACATATTGGTCTCAATGTGACACATTTAGAATTTGTTTTCTAGAAAATCTGGCTATTTATCACTAGACCTGTGATTATGTAGGGTGTATTTTAAATGGCTGTGCAGTGTTTGAAAATATAGCCGGTCCAAGTTTTGTATTCACCCTCTGTAAAGTTCATGCAACATCTCATCTCATCATCTCATCATGTTCCTCTTGTACCTTGCGGTGTCGAGGTGAAGTATAAACATCGTGAGAGTGCCCGATTATGGGCTTCATGTATCGATATTCCCATGGACTCTGCTATTCCCTCCGTCCAACGTTTACGTGGTCGGCCTCTTCCTCTGTTTCCATCTGGTCTGTACATCATTGCTTGTTGTGGCATGCCGTTGACTGGTAATCTACTTGCATGACCGAACCATTTGACTTGCTGCTTTCTAATAAAATCTAGTGCTGCTTTAACCCCCACTTTAGTCCTGATTTCTTCATTTCTGATCTTATCTCTTCTTGATACGTTGAGTATTCTTCTCAGGAACCTCATTTCTGTTGTTGTGATTTTTCTTTTCTCTTTTTCTGTCATTGTCCAGGTTTGGCATTGGTAGCATAGAATTGGTAGGGAGATTGTGTTGTAAAGTGCTTTCTTAGTAGTTACTGATACATGTTTGTTCTTTAGTATTGGTGCCATTTGTCTAATGAGTTTATTTGCCTTATTGCACCTATTTTCGATCTCGTCTTCTGACGAAGTTCATGCAACATAATAGGCAAATACAAACCCTTTACCGGCAATATTTTCAAGCACTGCACAGTTATTAAAAATACCCGCTGCACATAGATTAGATTGATTTATTTGGTTATGTCGGGATTTGAAGTTTTAAAATTGAGTAAAACCCACTACAGGCAACACTGATCGTATTCCGGTACGAACCTAAGGCCTTGTCCACATCAGATTGGAAGCACTAGACTCGAGTTTCGCTCTAATGTGAGCGCTCTTGTGACGAGCTCAAACCAGAGTGAAACTCAAGTCTAGTGCTTCCAATCTAACGTGGACAAGGCTTTAGGTTCGTACCTGAATACGATCAGCGTTGCCAGTAGTAGGTTGTGCTCAATATTTAAAACATAGTTAAGGAACAAGTGACAGGATACATTTAAAAAATAACAACAGTTTATCATGTTACAGAATTCAACAGAATTTACAATTTAAAAAAAAAAAAATTAATCTATTTTAAAAATTGTTATGAAAACTGAAATCACACAAAAGAGATTTTCACGCTGGGACGAAGTGGGTTGTGGTTTCCTGGTTTTGTGTGATATATTTACTCTCATGTTGGAATCTAAGGGCCCGATAAGTAGATTAAAAAAAAGTTCTGGAAACATTGCTTAGTTGAACTGTTCCTAGTGACTGTAGGCCGCATAGTCTTTTGACAAACTATTTGTTTCAAATGTCCTTCATATTTGTCATTTGTCATTGTTTATGCTAATTGTTCGTTCTATCTCTTCATGCTTAATTGCACACGGCGATTTGTCAAATGCATTCTTGAAAATGTATGTTTTCATTGTTTTTGTCAAATGCATTCTTGAAAATGTATGTTTTCATTGTTTTTGTCAAATGCATTCTTGAACATTGTATGTACTCATTTTTGTAATTATTTGCTTTATGCAAGACACAAGACTTTCTTGTAATCTGATTTATTTCTCTCCCAAAGTTGTTGTAAATATATGTTTGGAAACTGTCACTCTGTGTGTGTATGTGTGTGTGTGTGCGCGTGTGTGTATGCGTGTATGTATGTGTGTATGTGTGTGGTATGTATGTGTGTGGGTGTGTGTGTATGTGTGTGCACGTGGTGTGTGTGCATGTGTATGTGTGCACGTGTGTGTGTGTGTGCATGTGTTCATATGTGTGGATGTGTTTGTTATGTTGCTCAGCATGACCACGTGGCTGAGGTTCAGTGTGACGGATGTTCCTGGACATGATGTTTCAGGATGTGTCAGCTATGCCACAAACAGCATTCCAAAGTTCATCGAGGTCAACAATAAACTGATGGACGAGATCCGGGAGCACCGCGGCAACTTCCAGAGAGACAAGGATCTGCTGAGGAACGTCATGGAGGAGCTGGAACCATGCCGGCACAGCCTGAGAGGTTTGTGCTCCTGTCATCATTGCTAGCTTTTGTTGATAACTTACACTGTTAACATAAGTGCTAACTTACGTTATTAACATACAGTGCTATTTTACACTGTTAACATACAGTGCTAATTTACGTTAATAACATATAGTGTTAATTTACACTGTTAACATACACTGCTAACTTACGTTATTAACATACAGTGCTAATTTACATTGTTAACATACACTGCTAACTTACGTTATTAACATACAGTGCTAATTTACACTGTTAACATACACTGTTAACTTACGTTATTAACATACAGTGCTAATTTACACTGTTAACATACACAGCTAACTTACGTTATTAACATACAGTGCTAATTTACACTGTTAACATACACTGCTAACTTACATTATTAACATACAGTGCTAATTTACACTGTTAACATACACTGCTAATTTACGTTATTAACATACAGTGCTAATTTACACTGTTAACATACACTGCTAACTTACGTTATTAACATACACTGCTAATTTACATTGTTAACATACAGTGTATAATACTGTGTATATAATATAGTGTATACTGTGACATACATATAATGAGTCACATCACGAAGATTTTGCTAAGAATTATCATGCAAAGAGTTAGGAGGAAAATACAACCTGAAATAGGAGAAGAACAATGTGGGTTTGTAGTAGGCAAGGGTACAGTAAATGCTGTGTATATACTGAGAACCGTATTCGAACGTTCTATAGAAGTAAACAAAGATCTACACCTTTGCTTCATTGACTACACAAAGGCTTTTGATAAAGTGAGACATGTCAACATGATAAGGATGCTTGAAGATCTACAAATTGATGGGAAAGACCTTAGACTTGTAAAAAACATATATTGGAAACAACAAGCTGCCATAAGAGTTGATAATGAAGTAAGCCAATATCAGCCTATTAAGAGAGGTGTGAGACAGGGATGTGTAATGTCTCCAGATCTGTCTTCCCTGTACAGTGAAAATATTTTCAGAAATATTGAAAATATAGTTAGTTAGTTAGTTAGTCGCAGTTCCAACTTCACAGCAACGGGTCGTCCCCATTATGCTCCGTTCCTGTGCCAGTGAATATCACACAAAACGCTCCCCACTGCCCAATGTGAAAAGTAGACAAACAACAGCCCGCACAGATACACTGTGCATAATGCCGCCGCCAGAATGTCAACACACCAGCCCCCCACGAAACACCCAATTCATCTCTGATGGAATCGGCAGTCATTTTCCTATCTGAATGTTTCCTAGATGTTCACCTACACAGTCCATGAACATACAGTTCATCACCGACGGCAGTGGCAGTCAACCAGAAGCCCAGCAGCCACGCATTTCTGCATAAGGCAAAAACTGGTCAACTCTGGGACATAGCCACCTGCCATCGCTCCGAACATGCAGTCACGTTCCAAAAATAAAAACTTGGGCAGATTCAAAAGCACTTCACATGAAACTCACAGCTCACAGTGTCGCGCCACGCACTCACTCAGTAGCAGGGCGACGGAACCATCAAGCCTCTTTAGTCGCCTCTTACGACATGCGTGGTAGGCTACAGTGTTGCTATTCTTTGCTTCCCTTATGGGCCCCGGCAACACACGGGAGATATTGAAAATATGGAAGGAATCAACATTGGGGGACGATGCATCAATAACATTAGATATGCAGATGATACAGTCTTGATTGCAGACAATGAACAGGACCTGCAAAGTTTAGTAGATGCGGTTGTTACACACAGTGCCTGAGGAATTAAGGCCGCCTGGCTAGTGCAGTCGCCGCGAACTGTGCAGGTTAGAGTTTTCTATTTGCCCCCGACATGAAAAATCCCACACCTTACCGAGGATTCGAACCCGGGTCTCCCGAATGAGAGCACCGCATTCTAGCCACTCGGTCAGCCGCTCCTTTAACATTCATTATTAACATTTATTATCAACTTGCATTGTTAACATTCATTATTAACTTACATTGTTAACAATCATTATTAACATATATTGTTAACATTCATTATTAACTTACACTGTTAACAGCCATTAACACACATTGTTAACAGTCAGTATTAACTTACATTGTTAAATGTCATTATTAACTTACATTTTAAACATTCATTATTACCATATATTGTTAACATTCATTATTAACTTACATTGCTAACAGTCATTATTAACAAATATTGTTAATATTCATTATTAACCTACATTGTTAGCATTCATTATTAACATATAATGTTAACATTAATTATTAACATACATTGTTAACATTCATTATTAACTTACATTATTAACAGTCGTTATTAACAAACATTGGTAAAATTCATTATTAACTTACATTGTTAACATTCATTATTAACATATATTGTTAACATTCACCATTAACATACATCATGTACTTTCATTGTTAACCTGTGCTGCTTGCTTAATTGTTAATGTTAGCTATTAACATGCATTTTTAACATTCATTATTAATATCCATTGTTTACTGATATAACATCGTTTACTGACATTGTTAGAATATATTATTAACTTACATTATGAACATAATTTAGTAACTGACCTTGATTACTGACATGTGTTACTGATACTGTTGACATATATTACTAACATACATTGTTTACTTAAATTATTATCATTGTTAACTAATATAGTATCATAAATTATTACAAATACTGTATTGTTAATCCATCCATCCATCATGTGCCATGCCGGTAAGCGTGGGCGGTCATGTTCTGCCATCTCACTCGATCACCAGAGTCGTGGATCAGTTCCGTGTTTCTGTCTCGACCATGCCACAAGGCCAAGCCATCCAGGTACTTGCTTCTAGGTCTTCCCCTTGGTCTGTTCCCCTCGATCTTACCAGTTGTCACCAAATTCTCCAATCCATTTCTTCTCATAACATGCCCAAAAAATTTTGACTGTCTACGTCTAATTTCTCTAATCAATTTACGATCTTCATTTGTTTCTTGAAGGACTTGTTCATTGGTCTTTCTGGCTGTCCATGGTATTCTTTGCATTTTCCTCAGAAACCACATCTCTACAGCCATCAGATGTTTTTCAGCCTGACTGCTCATTGTCCACGCTTCACATCCATACAAAAGTACAGGTTCAATGTAGCATCTCAACACTCTTTTTCTCGTTTCAATTGACATCTTTTTATTGGTCAATATGTTTTTCATCTTGCTAAAGGCTACTTTTGCCATGGCGATTCTTGTTCTAATCTCTTCAAGGCATCTCCCATCAGATGTTAATACTGTTCCGAGATAATTGTACCTGCTCACTTGTTGAAGAATATTCCCATTTACTTGTATATTACATTGTGGTATTTCGTCCTTCCTAGTGACGACCATAATCTGTGTCTTTTTACAATTTAATTCTAACCCTAGTTGTTCACTGTGTGTAATAATCGCATCTACTACATTTTGCAGGTCCTGTTCATTGTCTGCAATCAAGACTGTATCATCTGCATATCTAATGTTATTGATGCATCGTCCCCCAATGTTGATTCCTTCCATATCTTCAATATTTCTGAAAATACTTTCACTGTACAGGGAAAACAGATCTGGAGACATTACACATCCCTGTCTCACACCCCTTTTAATAGGCAGATATTGGCTTACTTCATTATCAACTCTTATGGCAGCTTGTTGTTTCCAATATATGTTTTTTACAAGTCTAAGATCTTTTCCATCAATTTGTAGATCTTCAAGCATCCTTATCATGTTGACATGTCTCACTTTATCAAAAGCCTTTGTGTAGTCAATAAAGCAAAGGTGTAGATCTTTGTTTACTTCTATAGAACGTTCGATTATGTTTCTCAGTATATACACAGCATTTACTGTACCCTTGCCTTCCACAAACCCACATTGTTCTTCTCCTATTTCAGGTTGTAATTTCATCCTAACTCTTTGCATGATAATTCTTAGCAAAATCTTCGTGATGTGACTCATTATACTAATTGTTCGATGTTGATCACATTCCAAGGCTCCTGATTTCTTTGGGATTGCAATAAATACAGAATTACATAACCTCTGAGGTATATTTCCAGTATCATATATTGTATTAAGCAGACTGGTAACTTGATCTATTCCATATTCTTCTAAAGCATTAATCTTTTCTGTTGTGACGCTGTCTGAACCGGGGGTCTTGCCAGATTTCATATGGTTAAGAGCATTCTGAACCTCCATCTTCAAAATTGCTGGTCCTTCATTATTATTTTGAACATCATACTGTTCGTCTCTGTTATCGTCATGCAGGTTTTTCACGTAATCTGACCATTCATGTAAGATCTGATCTTTTTCTATTATGACTCTTCCATCTTTTGTCTTTAGGCAGCCTGCTGATGTACGTGTTCTTTGATTAGTAAGCTCCTGAATTCTTTTGTGCATTAGTTTCGCATTGTTACTGTTGTGTTGTTTTTCAATTTCTCTGCAATTTTTCTCAAGCCATGTTTCTTTTGCCTCCTTACATAAGGTTCTCACTTTTCTGTGAATTTCTTCATATTTGGCAGGATTATTTTTGTTCTGTCTTCTTGTTTCCATTAGTTGTAAAATTTCTTCAGTCATCCATGTCTTACGGCCCAATTTCTTTACTTTTGGAATAGTTTTTTCTGCTGCGCAACTGATAGAATTCTTCATCGTTTCCAATTGATCATCTACATCTTGAAACAGGATCTCTAGATCAGACAATATATCAAATTTGTTCTTTACTTCTATGTTAAAATTATCTTGTATTTCTTTGTCAGTTTTCAATTTGCACAAGTCATATTTAGGGTTTCCTGCTGTATACTTGACTTTCTTTAACTTTACCCTCAATGTGCCTGTAATTAATCTGTGATCACTGTAACAGTCTGCATTTGGAACTGTTTTTATGACTGTTAACGCATTTCGAAACCTTTTGCTAATCAGGATGTAATCTATCTGGTTTTTAATCCTGCTGTCTGGACTCCTCCATGTCCATAATCTTCTAGGATGCTGTTTAAACCAAGTGTTTCCTACAACCATTTCTTGTTCTTTTGCCCATTCTACAAGTCTGTATCCTCTTTCATTTCTCTCTCCCAAACCATAGTTACCTACACTGCATCCATCGCCTTGCTGTCCTATTTTTGCGTTGAAATTACCCATTATGATATTTATTTCTGATTTTTTGCAGTTCTTCAAAGCAGACTCCACGTCATTATAAAATTCCTCAATGCTTTCTTCACTGCTTTCACTTGTTGGGGCATATACTTGAATGACATTTATTTTAAAAGGTCTCCCGTTTAATTTTACTAATAGGACTCTGTCTGACACAGCATGATATCCTTTGACAGAATTTGATGTTTGCTAATCTAATATAATGGCTACACCTCTTTGCTGTTCTTCTCCACCAGAGTAAATAATCTTACAATCCTCTCCTGTCCTTATCCCTGCTCCTTTCCATCTCGTTTCCGATACTCCTAATATGTTAATCTTCTCTCTCCCCATTTCTTTTTTGATGTTTTCTAATTTTCCATCTGCATTCATTGTTCTAACGTTCCAAGTTCCTACTTTTAATGATATTAATCTGTTGCACCTAGTAGCCTGTTGACGGTCTGGAGTCACCTGGTGCGCATGATTATCCCTACCGGGCGAGGCTGCTCCTATGGAGCACCCATTTACGCCGTTTCTCTGATTATCGATGATTTCACACAACATGATTTTCTTGGCATCTGTAAAGAAGGTAGTTTGCCATTGCTTTCCTTCCTAGCAGTGACCATACTGGTCAGTGACCGTAGCCATTGTCTCCTCAAAATAGAGATCCTCTGCCTACCGTCGTGAAGGTGGAGACCATAACCTACAACTATCTGTTGGCTGCTCTCCATCTTCATCCACCACCTGCACACATGGCTTCACGTAACCCTGATCGGGGGGCTAAACGGGTACTCCACCTTGCCCAAGGGTGTCCCGTAGGCTAGCGGAGGGAAGGATGCGCCTTACTTCTCCTTTGATAGGGTATACCCCTACCCCGCTACTATGTTAATATACATTGCTAAATAATATTGCCTCCATATATTACTAATTAACATTGTTATCATATAATATTAACTGCATTATTACTGTACGTTATTAATTATAATTCTAAATTATTACCTTATATTGTAAACATATTGCATTAATTAATATGGTTTACTTACACTGTTTAATGACATTGTTTAGTTACAATGAAGACCTACGTTATCTAGTCTCATTGATCACAGAGATTGATCAACAAAATTTAGCAGTCAAATTGATTAGGGACATGTGTCAACCATATTTGTTGGTCCGATTGATTTCTTATGTAACATACTTATGTATTAAACTGTTGTGTGTTGTAGACTCACTGACATGTGACAATGTTTGAACTGTTGTGTTGTGTAGCCTCACTGACGTGCGATTGTAACAATATTTGAACTGTTGTGTGTTGTAGCCTCACTGACATGTGACAATGTTTGAACTGTTGTGTGTTGTAGCCTCACTGACGTGCGATTGTAACAATATTTGAACTGTTGTGTGTTGTAGCCTCACTGACATGTGACAATGTTTGAACTGTTATGTGTTGTACCCTCACTGACTTGCGATTGTAACAGTGTGTGAACTGTTGTGTGTTGTAGCCTCACTGACTTGTAACAGTGTGTGAACTGTTGTGTGTTGTAGCCTCACTGACTTGTAACAGTGTGTGAACTGTTGTGTGATGTAGCCTCACTGACTTGTAACAGTGTGTGAACTGGTGTGTGTTGTAGCCTCACTGACTTGTAACAGTGTGTGAACTGGTGTGTGTTGTAGCCTCACTGACGTGCGATTGTAACAATATTTGAACTGTTGTGTGTTGTTGCCTCACTGACATGTGACAATGTTTGAACTGTTGTGTGTTGTACCCTCACTGACGTGCGATTGTAACAGTGTGTGAACTGTTGTGTGTTGTAGCCTCACTGACTTGTAACAGTGTGTGAACTGTTGTGTGTTGTAGCCTCACTGACCTGTAACAGTGTGTGAACTGTTGTGTGTTGTAGCCTCACTGACGTGCGATTGTAACAATATTTGAACTGTTGTGTGTTGTAGCCTCACTGACTTGTAACAGTGTGTGAACTGGTGTGTGTTGTAGCCTCACTGATGTGTGATTGTATCAATGTTCAGGCTATGGCTTGCTGTACATGGACGACATCAACGCTGAGATGCTAGTGTTCACAGTCGGCCACCGCAACAGTACTGTGTTCTTACCCGGAGACCTGGTTGCTGAACACAGACGAAATGATGACTCTGGCTTTCTGGACAGTGGCAGTAAACAGAGACAGGTCCACAGTAAGACGGACACATTCATTCTTTGCTGACTTCCAAACAACCAATTTTCATCGTATCTATGTATCACATGACATAACCTCATCACATGACATAACCTCATCACATGACATAACCTCATCACATGACACAACCTCATCACATGACATAACCTCATCACATGACGTAACCTCATCACATGACGTAACCTCATCCCACAACCTCATCACATGACATAACCTCATCACATGATGTAACCTTATCACATGACATAACCTCATCACGATATAGGCTCAATGTATAACATAAGGTCATCACATGACATTGGCTTATCACATGACATAACCTCATCACATGATACAGGCTCATCATATAACATACGATCATCACATGACATTGGCTCATCACATGATACAGACTTATCATATAATATACAATCATCACATGACATTGGCTCATCACATGATATAGGCTCATCATATAACATAAGGTTATCACATGATACAGGCTCATCACATGATATAGGCTCATCATAAAACATAAGGTCATCACATGATATAGGCTCATCATAAAACATAAGGTCATCACATGATATAGGCTCATCACATGATATAGGCTCATCACATGATACAGGCTCATCACATGATATAGGCTCATCATAAAACATAAGGTCATCACATGATATAGGCTCATCACATGATATAGGCTCATCACATGATACAGGTTCATCAAAATCAAATCAAATTAAATCAACTTTATTAGGGTCACAAATTGGGCGCGCAGGCCCGTCTTACATTCGGCCCTTCCAATCACTCGTCTTTCGTTCATCATGAGCATTATACATTTACATAGGAAGAAAAATAAACATTGTGAAATGAATGTTGTAAACATAAACAAGGCTAATTACCATGTTATGAGGCCCATCTCCCACCTATCCATACATCACCCCACCCACACAACACCCCCACCTACCCACACACACGCGCACCAAGGGACATATACACACCCCCACCTACCCACACACACGCACACCAAGGGACACATACATACCCCACCAACCGACCCATCCCCCTCCCGCACATCCCCCACCCACACACACACTACCCTCACCTGATCCCCCAACCAAAACACACTCGCCACCCACAAACATTCCCCCACCAACCCACACATCCCACGCCCATCCACATACACATCCTCTCCCCACCCACACCTCAAACCACCCATCCCCCAGCCACATCTCCATCGACAACATATTCCCCACCCATACACAATATCCCACCAACCCACACATCGCACATCCACTCACACATCTCCAAACCATGCACACATATCCCCACCAACTGACATGTCCCTACCCCCCCCCCCCCACACACACACACATCTCCCTAACCACCCATACATCCCCAATCCACTCACACACACCCCAAGACCCACACATACAACTTCCACCCACCCACACATGCCATAACCTAATCCCCCACCACACAATCCCCCACCCGCACATCACATACACCCCCTACCACGCACTATTCCCAACCCACGCACCACACACACACATATCCCTCACCAACACATCCCCACTTACACACCACACACATATCCCCCACCCAGATACCACACAATATTCCCACCCACACCCACACAGATACCCTTACCCATCCACCCCACATACCCCCACTCACACACCACAAAAATCCCCCACCCACACACACATACCTCACCCACACAATATCCCCAACCAACACCACACACACCTCTCCCCACCCACACACGCATTCCCTACCCGTCCACCAACACACACTCACTCACACATCCTCCACTACGCACCCACACACCCCCACCCACCCACCCCCAACCAAACATCTCTCGATCACAATACCCCTACCCACACACATCCTCCACCCACTCACACATCCCACCCCGACACATACAACTCCCTCACCCACCTACACATCCCTAAGCCACTCACACACCCCCACCCTCACATTCCCCATCCACACACACACACATCTCCCACCCACACATACTTCCCCCAACCACCACAATCCCCTACTCACCCACACATATACCCCAGCCATACGCACATTCCCCGCACCCATCACACACATCCCCCACACCACACACTATCCTCCACCCATACCACCACAAACACCCTCCACCCACACATCATTCACACATCCCCCACCAACACACCGCACACATATCTCAAACCCACACACCATCCACTTCTCCCCACCCGCCCTTGCATCCCCAATCCACCCAACACAATCCCCTACCCACACAACCCCGCCTCCCACACATACTTTCTCAAACCATCCACACATCTCCACCCATACACACATCCCCCACACACATTCCAACACCCCTACTTTCACCCCCACACATCCATCCACACATCCCACCAACACCCACAAAAACCACTACCCACCAAAACCCACAAACCCCAACCCATCCAAACGCATACCCCACCCACACACACATATCCCCACACTCACACACATCCTCCACATACACTCACACTTCCTTACATCTAGACACATACAAAATGTCTCACGTTAGTATTGAAACTAGTATGAACAAACTCCCACACTTTACTCACACACATACACTGACACTTGTCATAAGCAGTCTCATAAAAATGTTAAACATTGAGAAAAATGTGTACATAAAATGTATGGGACGTAAAAATAGTGATGCTCTCTCTCTCTCTCTCTCTCTCTCTCACACACACACACACACACACACACACACACACACACACACACACACATTCACTCTCACACATTCACTCTTCCGCTCATTCATTCACTCTCCCTCTCATTCACTCTCACGCTCGCTCACTCATTCACTCTCGCGCTCACTCATTCACTCTCCCGCTCACTCATTCACTCTCCCTCTCATTCACTCTCCCGCTCACTCATTCACTCTCCCGCTCACTCATTTACTCTCACGCTCACTCGTTCTGTCTCTCATTCACACTCACTGGCTCTCTCACTCAAACTACAGTAATGAACATGAGTTTATATTATGCATGATAAAATCAAATGGTATTTAACTGATAATATGACAGATGAGAATACACAAACATATGGATTCGCGTGTTACATAACATGCGTGTTACATGACATGCATCTGCTCAGCTCTCTCTCTCTCTCTTTCTGTATTCTTTCATATACACACACTCACACGCATGCGCGCGCTCACACACACAGACACACACTAACACATCAACTCTCCCACTGTCTCACTCTCTAACACACAATCCTTCACACACACACACACACTCTCTCAACCACACTCTCTCACACATACACATACACATGAACGCATGCACGCACGCACACACTCCCTCACTCACTCTCACACATACACGTACGATTGCATGCACTGACACATTCCCCCACCATTTCTCACTCAATCACTCTCTCCACACACACGCATGCACGTGCGCACACACTCTCTCCCTCTCTCTGACACCCACTTTCTCTCTCTCTTTCTTTCTCTTTCTCTCTCTCTCTCTCACACACATGTATAGTGAACAATTATAGTTAAACAATTATAATGAACAATTATACTGAACAATTATACCATTAAATGAATTATGGTGGCATATAGTCGGTATGGATTAAGTATTGAAAGAGTTTTCGGTTAAATGTGTAGGGACTCATTGGAGTTTTCAAATCTGGAGGCAGATCATTCCACAAGTGAGCACCAGAATAGGCGAAACATGTTTTGTATAGGTCCAATCTAGGCTTTGAGACATGTAACAAATTTAGGCGCTTGCTGTTCATTGCATTAGATTGAATCAGCGGCAGAAGATACTCTGGGGTATTTTGAGATATAATTTTATTCACTAATTTGGCTTTGTTGAAAAGGAAGCGCTTTTGTAGTGGTAGAAGTCTTAGATGACTGTACAAATTATTACTTTCAACGTGCTTATAGGCTCATCACATGATACAGGCTCATCAAATGATATAGGCTCATCATATAACATAAGGTTATCACATGATATAGGCTCATCACATGATATAGGCTCATCATATAACATAAGGTCATCACATGATATAGGCTCATCATATAACATAAGGTTATCACATGATACAGGCTCATCACATGATATAGGCTCATCATATAACATAAGGTCATCACATGATATAGGCTCATCATAAAACATAAGGTCATCACATGATATAGGCTCATCACGTGATATAGGCTCATCACATGATATAGGCTCATCATATAACATAAGGTTATCACATGATATAGGCTCATCACATGATATAGGCTCATCATATAACATAAGGTCATCACATGATATAGGCTCATAAAACATAAGGTTATCACATGATATAGGCTCATCACATGATATAGGCTCATCATATAACATAAGGTTATCACATGATACAGGCTCATCACATGATATAGGCTCATCATATAACATAAGGTTATCACATGATATAGGCTCATCATATAACATAAGGTTATCACATGATACAGGATCATCTCATGATATAGGCTCATCATAAAACATAAGGTCATCACATGATATAGGCTCATCACATGATATAGGCTCATCATATAACATAAGGTTATCACATGATACAGGATCATCACATGATATAGGCTCATCATAAAACATAAGGTTATCACATAATATAGGCTCATCACATGATATAGGCTCATCATAAAACATAAGGTCATCACATGATATAGGCTCATCACATGATATAGGCTCATCACATGATATAGGCTCATCATAAAACATAAGGTCATCACATGACATTGGCGTATCATATGTTGTTTGTCCATCAAGAATGATGATGACCATTCATTTCATCCAGTGGGGTTGAAAGTATGGAGCCTCGGGTTCTAAGATGGCTGATAAGGCCTATTTTGGCTCGAAATGTTCTTTAACAATGTGGGCAAAGAATGCTTGACATTTCAGGACAAGGATCTCCTGCGGTGGTTTTTCTTTCCACCGTTTCTTCACAGCTCTTGCAGTCCTGGTCGCTTCAAAAGTGACTGCACCCTTATGTAATGATGTATGCCACAAATTTCGGTCTTTGCAGTCTCCCAGGTGTCAAGATGAATTACAAAAGCTTTCAGTGAGATTTTCAGTCTTTAAAGCGTTTCCTCTGGCCGTCTTGAGAGCGCTTTCCACAACACTGGTCACCGTAAAAAAAATGTTTTGGGATCCTGTGATCTGGCATGCGAGTTAAGTGACCAGCCTAGCGAATCTGAGCTTATCATATAACATAAGACCATTATATGAAATAACCTCATCAATGACATAACTTCATCACATGACATAACCTCATCAATGACATAACTTCATCACATGATATAGGCTTGTCATGTGATAACATAAGATCATCATATGACATAACCTCATCACATGACATAACCTCATCACATGACATATCCTCTTCACATGACATATCCTCATCACATGACATAACCTCATCACATGACATAACCAGATGACATAACCTCATCACATGACACAACTTCATCACATGATATAACCACATGACATAACCACATGACGTAACCACATGACATAACCACATGGCATAACCACATAACATAACCTCATCACATGACATTGGCTTATCACATGACATTGACTTATCACATGACAACATTGCTTCTCTGTCTTAGCCACTTCATCACATCTTTTCACAACATCAATTAATTCTGTGCTGACCTACCCTATTATGTACCCTGCAAACGATTCACATGTTTAGAGCTTGCTCTTTCTTGCTGTAGACACCAGCTTAGCCCTTCCTCTTGACCCAAAATAGCTGGAACCTGGTATAGTCTGTGATGTGGTTCACTTCAGTGGTCTGTGATGTGCTTTACTTCAGTAGTCTGTGATGTGCTTTATTTCAGTGGTCTGTGATGTGGTTCACTTCAGTGGTCTGTGATGTGATGTGCTTCACTTCAGTGGTCTGTGATGTGCTTCGCTTCAGTGGTCTGTGATGTGCTTCACTTCAGTGGTCTGTGATGTGGTTCACTTCAGTGGTCTGTGATGTGATCTGGTTCACTTCAGTGGTCTGTGATGTGGTTCACTTCAGTGGTCTGTGATGTGGTTCACTTCAGTGGTCTGTGATGTGGTTCACTTCAGTGGTCTGTGATGTGGTTCACTTCAGTGGTCTGTGATGTGCTTCACTTCAGTGGTCTGTGATGTGCTTCACTTCAGTGGTCTGTGATGTGCTTCACTTCAGTGGTCTGTGATGTGCTTCAATTCAGTGGTCTGTGATGTGCTTCACTTCAGTGGTCTGTTATGGGATGTGCTTCACTTCAGTGGTCTGTGATGTGATGTGCTTCACTTCAGTGGTCTGGTATGTGCTTCACTTTAGTGGTCTGTGATGTGCTTCACTTCAATGGTCTGTGATGTGATGTGCTTCACTTCAGTGGTCAGTGGTGTGATGTGTTTCACTTCAGTGGTCTGTGATGTTAGTTAGTTAGTTAGTTAGTCGACAGATCATCCTCATTGCACATCGAACCATTCAGTCCATAAGTGCTTGGATCCCCTCCTCAGCAAATCCCGCAGCGTGTAGCGGCTAACGACGCCAGATCTGTGTTGGTTTATCAATCTTCTTTGGCTTCCTGCGTAGTGTTCTTGTTTGGCCACACCTCTTTTAATTTGCTGCTCTCGCAGTCTGGCCATTGTTGTAGATTCACAGTCATCACTTGGTTCTCGCAAAAGTCTTACTTCTCGTAGAGCATTCAGAATGTCGGCCTGGTCCATGGCGCGTTCGCCCTCCACAGTAGCCTCACCTGCGAGCTTGTCAGCCCGCTCATTTCCTTGTACTCCCGCATGCCCTGGCACGAAGATGAAACTAATCTTTGCCAGTCGAGACCGCTCCAGAGGCAGCAACCATTCTCTTCGGATCGACCCCTCCTCTATCCTCTTGATCATGTTCATTGAGTCGCTAAGGAAACAAGCCCTAGTGAATGTCTGTGTCTCGAGCCATGTTATTGATTTACTTACTGCCATGACTTCCATGGTCAGGCTACTTGTGGTTTCAGTAAAAGCACCAGAGTCCTCCTTCACAATTCTCCCTCCGGCCCGAGCTGTAAAGGCCCATGAGCTTCTCACATGTCGGACGACCGACCCATCTGTGTAGATGACCGCGTCACCGTCTAGCGAATTCTCGAAAATCAACGCTTGTACTTCAGCCTCAACAGCAGCCGGATTTTCTTGTCTGCATTTTCTGTCAAGTTGGATGCAAACTGATAAGGATGTGCAGAAGTCTGTTGGCACTTGCACCCACTCCTCGCCAGGTTCTAAGTCCTCAAGTGAACACACCTGTTGAAGAATGTCTTCGGCTTGACCCATCCACGACCGTCCTCTTTTTAACCTGCTGCCCTTCACCTTCCTAATTTCACTATGCAGTGGATGTTGTGTGTTTGCGTTAATTCTGAGGTAGGCGCGTGCCCTGCAATCTTGTATTCTCTCTTCAATGGTTGGAAACCCAAGAAGGTAGCGCATCGCCCTGCATGCTGTATCTCTTGTACATCCAAGAATAATGCGCATAGCTTCATTCTGTATCCTATCCATCCTTTCTATCTGCTTATGGCTGAGAGTCAGGATTGCCATTGCATACTCCAAAACAGACATGACGAACCCCTCGTACAGAAGACATAGATGGCGCTGCTCACAGTTTGCTGCCGCCATCACCCGCATCGCTGCCAAACCCCGCTTGGCCTTTGTTATCACCTGGTCTATGTGCACATTATAAGCAAGGCTTCGATCAAACCGTATCCCCAGGTAATTCATTGCCTGCGTTCTTTCCACCGTCTCTGAACACAGCATTACAGTTGGTGTTGGAGTGTTGACAATATGATTATTCAACGAGAACCAAGTCACTGTTGCCTTTGTTGGGTTGACCATTGCCCCAGCTTCATCACACCAAGTACTTATGCGATTGAGTTCGGTTTGTAGTTCCACAGCAACCTCCTCTCTATCCTTCCCCTGACGATACACTAAAACATCATCGGCATATGACAATGTCCTGCCAGGTCCAGTGATCTGCTCACTGGTGATTCTCACTGTGTAGGCGTTGAACAGTACCGGAGATAATGGTGATCCCTGTGGTAGGCCAGGATATATTGTTGTTGGTTCCGAAGTCCAACTGCCACATCTAAAAACTACTTTCCGTTGGAAGAGGGCTGCAGCGATCCAACTAAGGAGGAATGGACTTATGTTTAGTTTGAGAAGCTGAAACATTAAAATATCCAGTGGTACTCTGTTGTATGCGTCCTCAAGATCAATCGCTGCAGCAATGGTTTCAGTGCCTGAGTGGAAACCTTCATAGACATCCTGGACAAAGACTGCTGCATTGGTCCAGGTTTCCCTTTTTGGACGGTACACCGGTCTGTGATGTTATGTGCTCCACTTCAGTGGTCTGTGATGGGATGTGCTTCACTTCAGTGGTCTGTGATGTGATATGGATCACTTCAGTGGTCTGCGATATGGTTCACTTCAATGGTCTGTGATGTGCTTCACTTCAGTGGTCTTTGATGTGATGTTCTTCACTTCAGTGGTCTGTGATGTGATGTGGATCACTTCAGTGGTCTGCGATATGGTTCACTTCAATGGTCTGTGATGTGCTTCACTTCAGTGGTCTGTGATGTGATGTGCTTCACTTCAGTGGTCTGTGATGTGATGTTGTTCACTTCAGTGGTCTGTGATGTGGTTCACTTCAGTAGTCTGTGATGTGCTTCACTTCAGTGGTCTGTGATGTGCTTCAATTCAGTGGTTCACTTCAGTGGTCTGTGTTGTGATTCACTTCAGTGGTCTGTGATGTGGTTCACTTCAGTTGTCTGTGATGTGGTTCACTTCAGTGGTCTGTGATGTGATGTGGTTCACTTCAGTGGTCTGTGATGTACTTCACTTCAGTGGTCTGCGATGTGGTTCCTTTCAGTGATCTGTGATGTGGTTCACTTCAGTGGTCTTTGATGTGGTTCACTTCAGTGGTCTGTAATGTGGTGTGGTTCACTTCAGTGGTCTGTGATGTGATTCACTTCAGTGGTCTGTGATGTGATGTGGTTCATCTCAGTTGTCTGTGATATGATGTGGTTCACTTCAGTGGTCTGTGATATGATGTGGTTCACTTAAATGGTCTGTGATGTTGTTCACTTCAGTGGTCTGTGATGTGGTTGCCTTCAGTGGTCTGTGATGTGATGTGGTTCACTTCAGTTGTCTGTGATGTGCTTCACTTCAGTGGTCTGTGATGTGATGTGGTTCACTTCAGTGGTCTGTGATGTGGTTCACTTCAGTGGTCTGTGATGTGGTTCTCTTCTGTGGTCTGTGATGTGATGTGGTTCTCTTCAGTGGCCTGTGATGTGATGTGGTTCACTTCAGTGGCCTGTGATGTGGTTGTGGCAGTTACTTCAGCTCATCTAGCACGCACAGACCAAGTACAAACAATGACGTATTGTACAGCAAGTTTCCAGAAACTACAGCTAACTGTGATCAGAAAAACTATTTAACATTTCAATTTGAAAAGCACAGTTGTTAAACTTCCAAAAAATAACGAAATTTCAGCTGCAGAGATTTGACCTTTCTTGTTGTGTTTCTGCAACATTTCCTGACAATAATTGTGCCGAAAGATTTTTTCTACAAATGTCGAGCAGATAAAGTCAACCACATGAACAGGTTTTGGTTTTTAATGTTCTGGGATGTTATCTTTTGTTCATGTGTCTTAATTTTAAATAAATTAATATGGTATATATGAAAAAAAAACTAATCAGAATTTTGCAGTAATGAAAATCTTCAGTCAATCAGATGCCGTCTCCACAATAAAGGTTGGCTGCAATGAATCTCCAACACTGCCTGTCTCTTGCGTTGATTGTACAGTCTGTCTGATTGCTGTTCATCCACCTCATCCACTTGTATCATTGTCTACCTCTTGTTCCCTTGCTTTCATCCTTGCCTTCGAGTATGGATTTTATAAAAGTAATCAGATACAGCTAGACTAGATACATCCTAGACATATAGATTACAGCAAGGTGTACTATTGATATCTTAGACAGGTAGACCTCAACAAGGTTTACTAATGATATCCTAGCCGTATAGATTACAGCAAGGGTACTATTGATATCCTAGAATGGAAGATAATAGGGAAACAAAACTCGCTTACACTCAGGAAATAAATGACCGTAGACCCCGAGGTAGACCAAGAAGGCGGTGGAGAGATAATACATGTACAGACCTACAAGCACTTGGAATCAACGACTGGCAAGAGAAGGTCCACCAGAGAGACGAATGGAGACGGATTGTATCTGCAGCAAAGAACCTCAATGGCTCGGAACGCTGAAGAAGAAGAAGAATCAGATACAGGTATTCATTCTAGGTTCTGATTAATTCTATTCTCTAGGTAATAATATCTTAAACAGGTAGATTACAGAAGGTGTACTAATGAGAGATTAGACATGTAGGTTAGATCAAGGTGTTTTAATGATATCTTAAACAGGTAGACTTCAACAAGGTATATTAATGATATCCTAGACATATAGATTACAGCAAGGTGTACTATTGATATCCTAGACAGGTAGATTACAGCAGGTAGAATACAGCAAGGTGTACAATTGAGAGATTGTACAGATAGATTACAGCAAGGTGTAGTATTGATTATATATATATATATATATAATAGCTAATAATAGCTCATGAGAAGTACATACATCTGACACAAATGAGCTGATATAATAATTATACTAATTGTTTGTCCACAAGAAATTGCCAGATGTAAGTAGACAATGAAATCTTGTGTTGATTTGAGCACCATATCAGTACGAACATGTAACACTTATGTAGTCACATATACTAGTTTCTGGAGTGGCTTACTCTGCCTGCCTAACTCTCACACTGACGCTACAATATGTGGTTGCTTGTTGGACTGCAGGACATCTCAGTTAACTCCATCATTAACACTAATGGCATACATTGTGTTGCTTTCACCTGGCCAATCTATGATAACTGTATTGCCTACACATGACTGTTTGCATTTTATACAATTTAACACTAAAGCCATACAAATGAGATGATTGGCACGTATCAACAAGCACCAAAATAACAATGCATCAAAAAGAACATTGCTTTGAAGTAGTTTTATTATTTTCTGATTCTTTATAATTGCCAGTTGGTGTGCACTTATTTATCTGATTATTTCTTATGCTTACTATGTGTGCCAGAGTTTTATGAATGGTAAGTCAGATTGTGTCAGTACACGCGTGGCATGCTCTATTGCTTAATATTGTTGATGTTAACCCGTTGTGACAACATTGTGACATGCTCGCCTGTCGTAACAACATTGTGACAAGTACTACGTTCTTGTGTCAGCTCTCATCTCTGAAGCAGGCACACATTTAGGCTAGTGGTTAAATAAGAAATGTTATCGTTAATTAATTACCGACATGTTGGTCAGTAAATATGTTAACGTATGAAGTTACTGGGTTTTATTTACACACACACTAACACAAAAAATGTTTGCATATCCTTTACAGGACATTGCTGTCAACATCAGCATCTTTCAGTTGATTGTTGATGTCTTGGCAAGTTTACGCTCAGTAGTTTGCCATTGCTTTCTGAGCGGCCAGCTCACATACCCTGTAAGTTACCGACGCGATTCGAACTACTGCTGATTCTCACTGTCGTCACGTTACTTACGAGAGTATACGAGATTACGGAGAAAAGTCGCTAACCTCTAGGCCAGGAAGCCGGCTTTATTTACACAACGCATCTAATTAGTTAAGGGGTTTTGGATACATGACACATCTTAATGTCATTTGTTAAAGGGTTTTAGTTGCACAACACATCGTAATTAGTTACAGGGTTGTAGATACATGACACATCGTAATGTCATTTGTTACAGGGTTTTAGTTACACAAGACATCTTAATTAGTTACAGGGTTGTAGATACATGACACATCTTAATGTAATTTGTTACAGGGTTTTAGTCACACAACATATCTTAATTAGTTACATGGTTGTAGATACATGATACATCTTAATGTAATTTGTTAAAGGGTTATAGTTACACAACACATCTTAATTAGTTATAGGGTTTTAGATACATGATACATCTTAATGTAATTTGTTACAGGGTTTTAGTTACACAACACATCGTAATTAGTTACAGGGTTGTAGATACATGACACATCTTAATGTCATTTGTTACAGGGTGTTAGTTACACAAGACATCTTAATTAGTTACAGGGTTGTAGATACATGACACATCTTAATGTCATTTGTTACAGGGTGTTAGTTACACAAGACATCTTAATTAGTTACAGGGTTGTAGATACATGACACATCTTAATGTCATTTGTTACAGGGTTTTAGTTACACAACATATCTTAATTAGTTACATGGTTGTAGATACATGATACATCTTAATGTCATTTGTTACAGGGTTTTAGTTACACAACACATCTTAATTAGATAAAGGGTTGTAGATACATGATACATCTTAATGTCATTTGTTACAGGGATTTAGTTAAACAACACATCTTAATTAGTTACTGGCTTGTAGATACATGATACATCTTAATGTCATTTGTTACAGGGTGTTAGTTGCACAACGCATCGTAATTAATTACAGGGTTGTAGATACATGATACATCATAATGTTATGTGTTACAGGGTTTTCGTTACACAACACATCATAATAAGTTACAGGGTTGTAGATACATGATACATCATAATGTCGTTAATTATTGTGTTGTCATAGGC
>OY992882.1:1197500-1270000 GCA_963921405.1 Cepaea hortensis | reverse complement strand
TAATAATAATAATAATAATAATAATAATAATAATAATAATAATAATAATAATAATAATAATACTGTTTCGAGGAAATAACATTCACCAAAGGGTTACAGTTGTTGGTTGTTTGATTTTCTCTGACAGATGCTTGGACTACACAAATTTGGCCTCATTCCTGGGCATGACCAGGATCAAAGCAACAGGGAGTACCCGATGTCAGACATCTGCATCAGACAACGTTATCGAGAAGGTCTCTGCTTTTATCTTCAAGGGTGATCTGGTTTCTGCCCATGTTTATTCTAAGAGAAAGATGACCAACATGCAACTGTTTGTCCCTGACCTCGTTCACAGTCTTCTGCAAGGTCTCAACTACATCCACCGCGAGGGTTTGGTTCACATGGAGCTCAATCTGGACACAGTCATGGTAAGATGGCACAGATTTTTATTTTATTCAAGCTAAAGTTTGCTTGACAGGATAATCCATAGATTTCTGTCTCATTCAGAGACGAAGCTGCAGAGTCTACATTTTGTGTACCATTCAATAGTTGACTATTTGCAGTATGGCTTTATACCACTGATTTATTTGATCTTTGTGTTCACCTTTCTGTGTATCCTGTTCTAATTACAGATCGTCACAAGAAAAGGACAGGGACATTGCAATTAGCAACATGGAATGTTCGAACGTTAAGTGACGACGGAAAATTAGATAACATCAAGCAAGAAATTGAGAGAGAGAAGATTAATATATTAGGAATGTGCAAGATGAGATGCAAAGGGGCAGGGATTATGACAGGGGAAGATTGTAAGATTATTTATTCTGGGGGAGAAGAACGGCAAAGAGGTGTAGCAATTATCTTGGATCGGAAAACATTAAAATCTTTTCAAGGATATTGGGCTGTGTCAGACATGGTTCTGTTGGGAAAATTCATTGGCAGACCTTTTAATATAAACGTCATTCAAATATATGCCCAAACAGGAGAATTTAGTGAAGATAGTATAGATGAATTTTATAATGATATGGCATTGAAGAAATGTAGAAATTCAGAAATAAATATGATAATGGGTGACTTCAAAGTGAAAGTACGAAATCAAGGCGATGGATGCACAGTAGGCAATCATAGTTTGGGAGAGCGAAACAAAAGAGGATACATACTTTTAGAATGGGCAAAAGAGCAAGAAATGATTGTAGAAATCACATAGTTTAAACATCATCCTAGAAGGTTATGGATATGGAGGCGTCCTGATAGCAGAATTAGAAACCAGATTGATTACATCCTGATTAGCAGGTGTAGAAATGCCTTGAAAATGGCAAAAACAATTCCAAGTGCTGACTGTTACAGTGATCACAGATTGATTACATGAACACTGAGGGTAAAGTTAAAGACTGTCAAGTATTCACAATGAAAAATGACTAAGTAATACAAGGCAATTTGAACATAGAAGTAAAGAACAGATTTGATATACTGTCTGACCTAGAGATCCTATTTCAAGACGTGAATGACCAATGAGACATCTTGAAGATTCAATCAGTTTGGTTGCAGAAACAATTATTCCAAAATTAAAGTAAGTGGGTCGTAAGAAATGGATGACTGAAGAAATTTTACAACTAAAGGAAACAAGAAGACACAACAAAAATAGTCCTGCCAACTATGAAGAAATTCACAGAAAAGTCATAACATTATGTAATAAGGCAAAAGGAGCATGGATTGGGAACAATTGCATAGAAATTGAAAACAAAATACAACAACAAATATACCAAATTAATGTACAAAAGAATTCAAGAGCTTACTAATGAAAAGACACGTATATCAGCCTGCCTAAAACAAAAGATGGAAAAATCAGAATAGAAAAAGATCAGATTTTTTGGTACTTGTATGGTCAGATTATGTGAAAAACCTTTATGATGATAACAGAGAAGAACAGTATGATATTCGAAATAATAATGAAGGATCATCAATTTTGAAGATGGAGGTTCAATGGTCTTTACCATATGAAAACTGGCAAGACCCCCGGTTCAGATAACATCACAACAGAAATGATTAATGCTTTAAAGAATATGGAATAGATCAATTCACCAGACTGCTGAAAACAATATATGACACTGGAGATATACCTCGTGAATTATGTAATTTTGTATTTATTGCAATCCGAAAGAAATCAGGAGCCTTGGAATGTGATCAACATATAACAATTAGTATAATGAGCCACATCACGATGATTTTGCTAAGAATCATCATGGAAAGAGTTAGGAAAAAAATACAACCAGAAATAGGAGAACAACAATGTGAGCTTGTAGAAGGCAAGGATACAGTAAATGCTGTGTATATACTGAGAACAGTAATTGAACGTTATCTATATCTTTGCTTTATTGACTACACAAAGACTTTCGATAGAGTGAGACATGTCGACATGATAAGGATGCTTGAAGATCTACAAATTGATGTAAAAGATCTTAGACTTAAAAAAAAAAAAATAAAATATTGGAAACATCAAGCTGCCATCAGAATTGATAACGATGTTGGTCAATATCAGCCTTTTAAAAGAGGTGTAGGACAGGGATGTTTAATGTCTCCAGAACTTTTTTTCCCTGTACAGTGAATATAGTTTCAGAAATATATAAGATATGGAAGGAATCAACATTGGGGAACGATACATCAATACCATTAAATATGCAGATGATACAGTCTTGATTGCAGACAATGAACAGGACCTTTAACATTTAGTAGATGCGGTTGTTGCACACAGTGAACAACTAGGGTTAGAACTGAATATTAAGAAGACAGATTATGGTCGTCACTGGGAAGAAGGAAATACCACAATGTGATATACGAGTAGATGGGCATATTCTTAAGCTAGTTAATCTATACAGTTATCTCGGCACAGTCATAACATCTGATGGGAGATGCCTTGAAGAGATTAGAACAAGAATTGCCATTTCGAAGGTAGCCTTTTGCAAGATGAAAAACATACTGACCAATAAAAAGATATCAATTGAAACGAGAAAAAGAGTTTTGAAGTGCTACATAGAACCTATACTGTTGTATGGATGTGAAGCGTGGACAATGAGCAGTCAAGCTGAAAAACAGCTGATGTCTGTGAAAATGTGATTTCTGAGGAAAATGCAAAGAATACAATGGACAGATAGAAAAAACCAATGAACAAGTTCTACATCAAACAAATGAAGATCGTAAACTGATTAGGGTCATTAGACGACAGTCAAAATTTGTTGGGCATTTTATGAGAAGAAATTACTTGAAGAACTGGGTGACAACTGGCAAAATCGAAGGGAAGAAACCAAGGGGAAGACCGAGAAGTAAATACCTGGATGGCTTGGCCACGTGGCATGATCGAGACAGGAACACGGAGCTGATCCACGACTCTGATGATCGAGTGAGATGGCAGAACATGACTGCCCACACTTGTAGGCATGGTAATAATGGATTAATGGATAGAGACAGGGATGTGTAATGTCTCCAGATCTGATTTCTCTGTATAGTGAAAATATTATCAGAAATGTACACGATATGAAAGGAATCATCATTGGAGAAAGAAACATCAATAACATTAGATATGCAGATGATACAGTATTGATTGCAGACAAAGAGCAGAATCTGCACCATTTAGTAGATGCGGTTGTTGCACACAGTGAACAACTAGGGTTAGAATTAAATTGTAAGAAGACACAGATTATGGTCGTCACTAGGAAGAACGAAATACCACAATGTGATATACAAGTAAATGGGAATATTCTTAAACAAGTGAATCGGTACAGTTATCTCGGAACAGTTGATGGGAGATGCCTTGAAGAGATTAGGCGAAGGTAGCCTTTTGCAAGATGAAAATCATACTGATCAATAAAACGGTGTCAATTGCTACGAGAAAAAGAGTGTTGAGGTGCTACGTAGAGCCTGTACTTTTGTATGGATGTGAAGAGTGGGCAATGAGCAGTCAAGCTGAAAAACATCTGATGGCTGTGGAAATGTGGTTTCTGAGGAGAATACAAAGAATATCATAGACAGACAGAAAAACCAATGACCAAGTCCTACAAGACACATGAAAATCGTAAACTGATTAGAGAAATTAGACATAGACGGTCACAATTTGTTGGACATGTTATGAGAAGAAATAAATTAGAGAACTTGGTGACAACTGGCAAGATCGAGGAGAAGAGAACATGAGGAAGACAGAAGTAAATACCTGGATGGCTTGACCACATTGCATGGTCGAGACAAGAACATTAAGCTGATCCACGACTCTGGGGGTCGAGTGAAATGACGAAACATGACCGCCCACGCTTAGCGTCGTGTCACATGATGGATGGATGGTTGTTTTTAGAAACTTTTCTTGTTTGAAGGTTATTTTCACCTCACAGAAATGTAACTTCAGTTATTTTTAAGATTATATTGTTCTAAATGTGAGTCGCATTCAGGATACACAGATCTTGACAAGATCATGATATTATAAATGTGATCACATCCAGATGGAAACAGGAAGAGGCCGACCACGTAAACGTTGGACGGAGGGAATAGCAGAGTCCATGGGAATGAAGCCCAAAATCGGACACTCTCACGATGTTTATACTTCGTCTCGACACCGCAAGGTACAAGAGGAACATGATGAGATGAGATCACATACAGGACACACAGATCTTGACAAGATCATGTTATTCTAAATGTAAATACATACAGGATACACAGATGGTGTGTTGCACTTCGAGACTAAGCTCCAGTCATGCCAGGCTGCATGCTATTACAAAAACTAGGACCAGGTGTTTTATGTAAACAATGACAGTTATTGTTATAGAAACTATGACCAGGTATTGTTATAAAAACTATGATTATGACATGTGTCGGTATAATGTCTATGACCAGGTATCACTAAAACTGTGACCATAAACGTGTTCTGTGTGCAGGTGGAGCGACTCACTGGCAATGTGAAGCTGTGCCAGATGTGCAAACCTCGTGAGGCCAGGTTCCCGACCAGCCTGACGACGATCACACGAACCTGCGTCTGCTTGTCGCCAAACGTCCTTCAAGGCCACGAGTACGAGAGCACAGATGACATCTACGCCTTTGGCCTCCTGCTGTGGGAGCTCCTCGTTCCAGATCAGCCACCTTACAAAGAGCAGCGGGTGTGGCCACTGAAGAGGTTCATCGAGGAGTGTCACCCGAGCAACATGTTGCAGGAGGACCTGATGAAGCTCGACGTCTCAGAGAATGTCCTGGAGGTCCTGAAGGGGACGCTGCTGGTGGCCAGGAAGACCATCTGCATGCCCATCACCACAGTTCAAAGGTTAATAGCTCAGTTTTGTGAAGAGTGTACGGGACCGAAGGCAGATGTTCACAAAGAGACGACTGCTGTCTCTAGTGATGACATCGATTTAAGCAAATTTAAAACTTCTTATTGTGATCTGAGTTCATCCACAGAATCTTCAACAAAGTGATTCAATATTAGGGGTTACATAACACAGAATTATGCTTAAAATATTACTGTGTACCCCCTAATCCTGAACAAAATGTGAATGGAATATTAGCTGTTACATTTCACAGAATTCTACCTAAACAAAATTACTATTTAGCTAAATTTACTCCCTAATTCTGAACAAAGTGATTCCATAGTAGTAGTTGCATTCCACATAATTGCACTTAAAATATTAGCGTAGATTTGTTTACTTTCTATTTTATGAACAATGTATACATTACATGTTAGTTATCGCATTGATCATTGCAACTCCAATCTTGATCATTGCCACCCCAATTTTTATCATTGCTACCCCATCTTGATCATTGCTACCCACACGTTGATCATTTAAGTCAAGTAGCCAGCATTTGGTGACAACGTCAGTGGAGGATTGACATCTGAAAGGTCAAGGCAACTTATCATGTCGTCACAGTCGACCAGGGAGATACTGTTGTACACCTTCTACCGTAGAGCAGGTTGGGTATATTGTGACAACTCTGTGTTTATATTGACCTCCCTTATTAATTGATAAACCAACACAGAACTGGCGTCGTTAGCCGCTACACGCTGCGGGATTTGCTGAGGAGGGGATCCGAGCACTTATGGACTGAATGGTTCGATGTGCAATGAGGATGATCTGTCGACTGACTAACTAACTAACTAACTAACTAACTAACTAACTAACTAACTAACTAACTAACTAACTAACTAACTAACTGACCTCCCTACACTCGGGGACTGATGTGACCAACAGCATGCCAGCAGTGTGTGTACTGACCACCCGTCACTCGGGGACTGATGTGGACAACAGCATGCCAGCAGTGTGTGTACTGACCACTCGTCACTCGGGGACTGATGTGGACAACAGCATGCTATGTGTGCATTTCACTGGGGAATTTCCTGATATCATTGTGGGCTGGGTGAACCTGGGAAGGGGGAGGGGCGTGGGGAGTGTTTACATACACATTCACCATTACCACCACGCATTCGTTGTTTGGTTGGCTTGTGCGTCGTTGATCAGGCCATCAATCCAAGCTTGCTGCACGATCTGCTCACCCTTTCACGTGCTGGTGTTTCATGTCTGATAGACACATCGTCGACAAGGCCATCAACCCTAGCTTGCTGCACAATCTGCTCACCCTTTCATTTGCCGGTGTTTCATGTCTGATAGACACATCGTCGACAAGGCCATCAACCCTAGCTTGCTGCACAATCTGCTCACCCTTTCACGTGCTGGTGTTTCATGTCTGATAGACACATCGTCGACAAGGCCATCAACCCTAGCTTGCTGCACAATCTGCTCACCCTTTCATTTGCCGGTGTTTCATGTCTGAAAGACACATCGTCGACCAGGCCTTCAATCCTAGCTTGCTGCACAATCTGCTCACCCTTTCATTTGCCGGTGTTTCATGTCTGATAGACACATCGTCGACCAGGCCATCAATCCTAGCTTGCTGCACGATCTGCTCACCCTCTCATGTGTTGGTGTTTCATGTTTTATTGACACGTGCCTCACTGACCCACAACACATCCCAGCTCGCTCACCCTTCATTTGCATGTTTTATTGTTTAATTTTATGAATTTTAATTTAGTGTTGCAACATAATATGCATGGCTTGATGATAGAAGATTGTAGTATAATCATAGAATAAACACTAACCATTCATTCTGTCCTCTGGCACTCTGGAGAGAAGATGTACTGAACTATCTCGTATTTTGATATGATTAATAATAATTACTCTTGCACCGGTCTCCCTGGCCTAGTTGTTAGCGTCTTTCTCCGTAATCCCGTATATTCTCGTTTTCAGTTGATCACAGCACATATGTTTCATATGTTTGTGGTGTAATCTGCTTCTGTTTTGTGCAGTAGTATGATCACACTACATATGTTTCACATGTTTACAACGTCCATTGACTCATGAAAGCCTTGTGTTGTTTGAGCTGTTTGATGATCTCTGTGTGGGAGATGTGTTTCTTGCATGTGAACTGCTGCTGTCTGCAATCATTCTAGTATTTTATTAACCCTTTCTGTCTTCAATGTTAACATTTTTCTCAGCACAAACTGCCCTCTCTGCTAACATTTTCCCTGGACTAATTGCCAGTTTTGTTAACATTTCGCAAGCATGGACTGTCCTTTCTGTTAACAGTGTCTAAACACCACCTGTCCTCTATGTTAACATTTTCCAAGCACGAACTGTCCTGTGTAGAAAGATATATATTCTAGTGCTGTAGTCAACATTTGAGAATTGCCTACGCTAACCATTAACCACATTATATTCAGATATGGGTTGAGCTGGTTGATGTTACTGCAGGTTCGGTAGCGACCTTACAGTCTTTGTCCAGAGGTCGGGTACTCGTTGGAAGTGCATCCACTGGATTCAAGATCCTGATCCAGTAATTCCAGATTTGTGTATCGGAATATATGGATTCACATTCACATGGATATTACATGATTGTTGTTGGTGTCAGAATCATTTATTTGAATTGATGATCAGAAATGGCACACAAGTTAAAATAGCGGAATGGCATTATAGTCAGCTTCCATGGGTGTGTTGGGTGAGTATGGACCTCCAACATCTGTGTAGCAGTTTACCAGCATGCCCTGCAGTACGAGGGCATCTAGGACCAGAGTACCACCGCAGCTAAACATACAACAGCTGTGTGGCCAGGTACCCGTGTTTTCACAAGTTGGTGTTAAGTGTATCTTTCTGAGCTGCCAGTTTGCATGGGCATTATTGTCTGTTGGTATAGATTATCTGTTGGTATAGATTATCTGTTGGTATAGATTATCTGTTGGTATAGATTATCTGTTGGTATAGTTTATCTGTTGGTATAGTTTATCTGTTGGTATAGATTATCTGTTGGTATAGATTATCTGTTGGTATAGATTATCTGTTGGCATAGATTATCTATTGGTATAGTTTATCTGTTGGTATAGATTATTTGTTGGTATAGATTATCTGTTGATATAGATTATCTGTTGGCATAGATTGTCAGATTCTCACCCGCAGTTACTACGTGGCGTCTTTACCAACGCCATCCCGGACGATCCCCCACGTTCGCACATGTCAGAATCTTGCATTCAGCAAGAACTCATGCTCGTTGGCTGACAAGTGAGATACTATATACTGTCACTAAATAACTCAACGTGACACACGGTAACAACAATTCAAACACTTTATTCTCGCAACGCGCACTTCACAATCAATGCATACATCGCGCAATCACAATTAGTCATACAATCAATACATGCAATCAATCAATACATAAATGCAATACACTTACAAGTCAATAACACAGGCGCTCAGTCTCCTACTCTCCTACAGGCTAGCTATCGATTCGCGCTCAAACATTCAATTCATTGCAAGCCTGTCTGCTGAGCCGTTCAGCATTCTCGTCAGTCGGAGTAGAGTCCCCCTGCGTGAACCACAAGTTTCAAGCTTGTACCGACTGACCAGCAATGGGCTTAGCGTTGCTCAGAGTTGAGCCTGGCTGGACTCGCCTGGCGCCGTCGAAGACGCCGCGTTGTAACTAGCGTGTTTAGCGTCACTCAGAGTTGAGCCCGGTGGTACTTGCCTGGCGTTGGTAAAGACGCCACGTAGTAACTGCGGGTGAGAATCTGACATAGATTATCTATTGGTATAGTTTATCTATTGGTATAGATTATTTGTTGGTATAGATTATCTGTTGATGTAGATTATCTGTTGGTATAGATTATCTGTTGTTATATATTTGATTTTGGTATAGATTATCTGTTGGTATACCTTATCTGTTTGTTTAGATTATCTGTTGGTGTAGATTATTTGTTGATATACATTATTTGTTGGTATAGAGTATCTCATGGCCTAAGGGTTACATGACTTTCTCCGTAATCCCGTATACTTTCGTGAGTGATGTGACATGCGCGAGAATCGGTAGCGGTTCTCTCCGCGTCGGTAACTTACGGGATACGTGAGCCGGTCGCTCAGAAAGCAATGGCAAATTAATGAGCGTAATATTGCCAAGAAATCAACAATCACCTGAAAGATGCTGATGTCGACAGCGATGTCCTGTAAAGGACATGCGAAAAAAGTAGAGTATCTGTTGATATAGTTTATCTGTTGGTATAGATTATCTGTTGGTATAGTCTAGTGTTGGTATAGTTTATCTGTTGGTATAGCTTAATTTTGGCATAGATTATCTGTTGTTATAAGTTATTTGTTGGAATAGATTATCTGTTGGAATATATTATCTGTTAGTATAGTTTATGTGCTGGTATAGTTTATCTATTGGTTGGTATAGTTTATCTGTTGGTATAGTTTATATCTTGGTATATATTATCTGTTGGTATATATTATCATTTGGTATGGATTATGTGTTGGTATAGTTTATCTGTTATTATAAATTATCTGTTAGTATAGTTTGTATTTTGGTATAGTTTATATCTTGGTATACATTATCTGTTAGTATAGTTTATCTGTTGGTATAGTTTATCTGTTGGCATAGATTATTTTGGTATTGATTATCTGTTTGTATAGATAGTTGTCTGTATATATTATTTGTTTGTATATATTATATGTTGGTATAGATTACATATCTATTAGTATAGACTATATGTTGGTATAGATTATCGTTTTGCATAGATTATATATTGGTAGAGAACACAAACCAGGGGGGCAAGCACACATCACACCCTGACACCAGCTCTACACATACACACCTGGGGGTCTGGCAACTACGCTCGTGTCCATGGTGCGGTTGTTGTTAGATACGTTCAGCTGTTCTTTATGATGTGGTTCTGGGTAGCTGTTGGTTACGCTGTGGTTGTCTGTAAGTAAAGTCAGCTGTTTATAGTGCAATTGTGGGTAGCTATTGTTTACGCTGTGGTTGTTATAGGTAAAGTCAATTGTTTATGATGTGGTTCTGGGTAGCTATTGTTTACGCTGTGGTTGTCTATAGATCAAGTCAGCTGTTTATGGTCTAGTTGTGGGGAAGTAAGCCCAGGCCACTGAACTCTTGCTGCTCCAGTCACGTGCTAACTGAAAGTGATGGATTGTTGGTAACACGGAATACTAGAGCAGCCATGTTTCTAGAGTGGGTTATTATCACTAGTTGGCCATGTTAGGTGTAGCCATGAAACACAAGGTGAATGGTATGACACAGACTGAGTTTATGTCAGCGTTGACTGGTGTACCGTATGGACCGCACCCCTATCGTGCTCCGTGTGATTCAGCCTGACGTGACCGACGTCTTGTGTGTGGTCAGTTAGCTCACACGCCACGCCTGCTCCACCGCGTGTCTCTGGATCAATGGCCTCCTACAAGTAAGTGTTTGCTTGACTTGCGTGGCTATGTTTGCTGACCCTAGCTTTGATGTATTGCTTGGTTGTTTGCTATATTCCCAACGACGCCAACCTACCTGCTAGCACAGCCAGTATTAACACCTCGTGTTTGTGAAGTAATATGATTTATATTCACTAAAAGATACCGATGAGAAGAATGACTTTCTAGAACAAGGATTTGACTCACCTGCCTCAGTCTCTGTGGAACATCCCACAAAGCATAACCTCCATATCTTCAGGGGTGACCTCCATAGCTTTTTTTTTTTTTAAAAGGTGCACATCCCTTACAGTTCGTTGAGGTCAACACCAACATTTTTCAGCTGCTGTTTATGTACTAGAGCTGCATTTGTCTAAAACCGGGAAAAAGTATAGATAACTGGAACCAACCAATCAGCATTTACCATGAGGTTGTAACAATGGGGTTCTGGTTAAAATAATGGGAATCTCGTTGTAACAATTGGATCAGGTTAAAACAATGGGAATCTCATAACAATGTGATCAGGGGGAATCTGGTTATGACAATGGGATCTCCTTATCACAATGGGAATTTGGTTACACTAATGGGAATCTCAGTATAACCGTTGTGGCAGCCATGATGTTTATGCTCTAGTTTTGATGCTTCGGTCACAGCTTTCAACTGACGTCATCGCGGGAACATTCAGTATCCCTGCAGGTCAACGTCTGCCGGTAGAGACCGACCACACACAGGGGTGTTCTGAGGGCAGCGACGTCAGTCAAGTTGTGTAGTCCATGAATCAATTAGTGTCAGTCTAGTTGTGTAGTCCATGAACCAATCAGTGTCAGTCTAGTTGTGTAGTCCATGAATCAATCTGTGTCAGTCTAGTTGTGTAGTCCATGAATCAAGCAGTGTCAGTCTAGTTGTGTAGTCCATGAATCAATCAGTGTCAGTCTAGTTGTGTAGTCCATGAATCAATTAGTGTCAGTCTAGTTGTGTAGTCCATGAATCAATTAGTGTCAGTCTAGTTGTGTAGTCCATGAATCAATTAGTGTCAGTCTAGTTGTGTAGTCCATGAACCAATCAGTGTCAGTCTAGTTGTGTAGTCCATGAATCAATCAGTGTCAGTCTAGTTGTGTAGTCCATGAATCAATCAGTGTCAGTCTAGTTGTGTAGTCCATGAATCAATCAGTGACCAGTGTCAGTCAAGTGTAGTCCATGAATCAATTAGTGTCAGTCTAGTTGTGTAGTCCATGAATCAATTAGTGTCAGTCTAGTTGTGTAGTCCATGAATCAATTAGTGTCAGTCTAGTTGTGTAGTCCATGAATCAATCAGTGTCAGTCTAGTTGTGTAGTCCATGAATCAATCAGTGTCAGTCTAGTTGTGTAGTCCATGAATCAATTAGTGTCAGTCTAGTTGTGTAGTCCATGAATCAATTAGTGTCAGTCTAGTTGTGTAGTCCATGAATCAATTAGTGTCAGTCTAGTTGTGTAGTCCGTGAATCAATCAGTGTCAGTCTACTTGTGTAGTCCATAAATCAATCAGTGTCAGTCTAGTTGTGTAGTCCATGAATCAATCAGTGTCAGTCTAGTTGTGTAGTCCATGAATCAATCAGTGACCAGTGTCAGTCAAGTGTAGTCCATGAATCAATTAGTGTTAGTCTAGTTATGTAGTCCATGAATCAATTAGTGTCAGTCTAGTTGTGTAGTCCATGAATAAATCAGTGTCAGTCTAGTTGTGTAGTCCATGAATCAATCAGTGACCAGTGTCAGTCAAGTGTAGTCCATGAATCAATCAGTGACCAGTGTCAATCAAGTGTAGTCCATGAATCAATCAGTGACCAGTGACAGTCTAGTTGTGTAGTCTATGAATCAATCAGTGATCAGTGTCTGTCTAGTTGTGTGGGTCCACAAATCAATCAGTGACCAGTGTCAGTCTATTTGTGTAGTCCATGTATCAATTAGTGATCGGTGTTAGAAAAAACACATCTATCGCAACTAACTAGTGCTTCCATCTTGCTTGTTGAGCTTATGTCCCGCAAACATAACTGCTTTTTTCTCCTGTGTACTCACGGTAGCTATAGTAACATGCATGGCTACTTTAGTTGCAACTGTGTGTGTGTGTGTGTGTGTGTGTGTGTGTGTCCACGTATCTGTGTGTGTATCACCATGTGTCATGTGCCAGTGGGACTAGCTATGACCTCTGACACGTTGGCTGTTTATTGATTGGTTCAAACACACCACGTGGAGCGTGCCCTCCATCCCCACCCCGTGTTTGGTGGCACATGTTATCACAAGAAGGTCGACATAGCGAACGTGAGAGCTCATGCCTTTGTCCATGTGGCGTCCTAACCGTTGCATCAAAGCTCCCGCTCATAGGATATAGCCTGAGATAATTAAAGATGATAGCACCATGACCTGATAGAATAGTTGACCAAAGTTTAGTGGCTATTTATAGATTATAGCACCATGACCTAATAGAACGAGTGACCTAAATTTACCGGCTATTTATAGATGATAAGCAACATGGCCTAACAGAATGAGTGACCTCAGTTTATTGGCTATTTATAGATGATAGCAACATAACCTAACAGAATGGGTGACCTAAGTTTATTGGCTATTTATAGGTCATAGCACCATGACCTAACAGAATGGGTGACCTCAGTTTACCGGCTATTTATAGATGATAGCACCATGACATAACAGATTGGGTGTCCTCAGTTTACCGGCTATTTATAGATGATAGTTACATGACCTAATAGAATGGGTGACCTCAGTTTACCGGCTAGTTACATGACCTAATAGAATGGGTGACCTCAGTTTACCGGCTATTTATAGATGATAGCAATATGACCTAACAGAATGGGTGACCTCAGTTTATTGGCTATTTATAGGTCATAGCACCATGACATAACAGATTGGGTGTCCTCAGTTTACCGGCTATTTATAGATGATAGCAACATGACCTAATAGAATGGGTGACCTCAGTTTACCGGCTATTTATAGATGATAGCAATATGACCTAACAGAATGGGTGACCTCAGTTTACCAGATTATGTTTAGTAAAACTTGTTCAGATTCCATGAACTACAATGTCACATGACGTATACTGGATTATAGTCTGCTTTATTGTTCTGCTAATTTGCATATTTGTATAATTATGGCTTGTGTGGTTCAACATAGAATATATAAGGAACATGACCATAGAACAGACGAGGAACTCATAGAATAGACGAGGAACTCTATTATAGAAAAAACGAGGACTCAATCATAGAATAGTGTGGTCAACTTTTGTATGGTCAACTCTTGTGTCGTCAACTATTGTGTGGTCAACTCTTGTGTGGTTAATGTTAACATATTTATGAAATACAAGTGTCTTGTTTGTTCTATAGCTCAAGGAGAACATGAACGGGCACTGTGATTTATCTTCTATAGCCCAAGGAGAACATGAACGGCCAATGTGATTTATCTTTAACCTAGATGTTGATTGATAAATTACTGATCGTGTGACTAGTGCTGTCTTGTGGCCATCTTGCCTTGTGTCACAATAAGCCGTCTTTGAACTAGCATCTTGTGTCCCCCTGTAACTGCGCCGCTTCCTTAGTTCCTGTCTTCCATCACTGGGTGACACTCAATTGTCACATGGTCATTAGTTCGTGTCTTCCATCACTGGGTGACACTCAATTGTCACATGTTCATTAGTTCCTGTCATCCATCACTGGGTGACACTCAATTGTCACATGTTCAATAGTTCGTGTCTTCCATCGCTGTGTAACTGTATCGCTTCCTTAGTTCGTGTCTTCCATCGCTGTGTAACTGTATCGCTTCCTTAGTTCGTGTCTTCCATCACTGTGTAACTGTATCGCTTCCTTAGTTTATGTCTTCCATCGCTGTGTAACTGTATCGCTTCCTTAGTTCCTGTCTTCCATCACTGGGTGACACTCAATTGTCACATGTTCATTAGTTCGTGTCTTCCATCACTGTGTAACTGTATCGCTTCCTTAGTTCGTGCCTTCCATCGCTGTGTAACTGTATCGCTTCCTTAGTTCGTGTCTTCCATCACTGTGTAACTGTATCGCTTCCTTAGTTCGTGTCTTCCATCGCTGTGTAACTGTATCGCTTCCTTAGTTTATGTCTTCCATCGCTGTGTAACTGTATTGCTTCCTTAGTTCCTGTCTTCCATCACTGGGTGACACTCAATTGTCACATGTTCATTAGTTCGTGTCTTCCATCACTGTGTAACTGTATCGCTTCCTTAGTTCGTGTCTTCCATCGCTGTGTAACTGTATCGCTTCCTTAGTTCGTGTCTTCCATCACTGTGTAACTGTATCGCTTCCTTAGTTTATGTCTTCCATCGCTGTGTAACTGTATCGCTTCCTTAGTTCGTGTCTTCCATCACTGGGTAACTGTTCATAGCTAGCCTGCCAGGAGCTGGGTGTCTCCATTGCAGCTTGTGTCCTCAATCTATGGTCAAGTTCCTTATATATTCTATAACTGAGTCCTCGTTTTTTCTATAATATAGTTCCTCGTCTGTTCTATGGTTAAGTTCCTCACATATTCTATGGTTAGGTTCCTCACATATTCTATGGTTAAGTTCCTCACATATTCTATGGTTAAGTTCCTCATATATTCTATGGTTAAGTTCCTCATATATTCTATGGTTAAGTTCCTCATATATTTTATGGTTAAGTTCCTCATCTATGAACATTTATTGCATCAAGTACACCAAACTGAAATCTGGAAAATAATGTAACCATAGTGACAACTATTGTAGAATAACACAAAGAACAACTCAGCGGATATATGTGGATATAGAACAGGTATCTGCAGGGATAAGACAGAGTGAGTGGTGGACATCCTTTCACAGAAACTCACAGATAAGACAGAGTGAGTGGTGGACATCCTTTCACAGAAACTCACAGATAAGACAGAGTGAGTGGTGGACATACTTTCACAGAAACTCACAGATAAGGAGTGAGTGGTGGACATCCTTTCACAGAAACTCACAGATAAGATGAATGAGTGGTGGACATCCTTTCATAGAAACTCACAGATAAGATGAATGAGTGGTGGACATCCTTTCATAGAAACTCACAGATAAGATGAATGAGTGGTGGACATCCTTTCACAGAAACTCACAGATAAGATGAATGATTGGTGGACATCCTTTCATAGAAACTCACAGATAAGACAGAGTGAGTGGTGGACATACTTTCACAGAAACTCACAGATAAGGAGTGAGTGGTGGACATCCTTTCATAGAAACTCACAGATAAGGAGTGAGTGGTGGACATCCTTTCACAGAAACTCACAGATAAGACAGAGTGAGTGGTGGACATACTTTCACAGAAACTCACAGATAAGACAGAGTGAGTGGTGGACATACTTTCACAGAAACTCACAGATAAGACAGAGTGAGTGGTGGACATACTTTCACAGAAACTCACAGATAAGACAGAGTGAGTGGTGGACATACTTTCACAGAAACTCACAGGTAAGGAGTGAGTGGTGGACATCCTTTCATAGAAACTCACAGATAAGACAGAGTGAGTGGTGGACATACTTTCACAGAAACTCACAGATAAGACAGAGTGAGTGGTGGACATACTTTCACAGAAACTCACAGATAAGACAGAGTGAGTGGTGGACATCCTTTCACAGAAACTCACAGATAAGACAGAGTGAGTGGTGGACATACTTTCACAGAAACTCACAGAAAAGGAGTGAGTGGTGGATATCCTTTCATAGAAACTCACAGATAAGGAGTGAGTGGTGGACATCCTTTCACAGAAACTCACAGATAAGACAGAGTGAGTGGTGGACATACTTTCACAGAAACTCACAGATAAGACAGAGTGAGTGGTGGACATACTTTCACAGAAACTCACAGATAAGACAGAGTGAGTGGTGGACATACTTTCACAGAAACTCACAGATAAGACAGAGTTAGTGGTGGACATACTTTCACAGAAACTCACAGATACGACAGAGTGAGTGGTGGACATACTTTCACAGAAACTCACAGATAAGACAGAGTGAGTGGTGGACATACTTTTACAGAAACTCACAGATAAGGAGTGAGTGGTGGACATCCTTTCATAGAAACTCACAGATAAGACAGAGTGAGTGGTGGACATACTTTCACAGAAACTCACAGATAAGACAGAGTGAGTGGTGGACATACTTTCACAGAAACTCACAGATAAGACAGAGTGAGTGGTGGACATCCTTTCACAGAAACTCACAGATAAGACAGAGTGAGTGGTGGACATACTTTTACAGAAACTCACAGATAAGACAGAGTGAGTGGTGGACATACTTTCACAGAAACTCACAGATAAGACAGAGTGAGTGGTGGACATACTTTTACAGAAACTCACAGATAAGGAGTGAGTGGTGGACATCCTTTCATAGAAACTCACAGATAAGACAGCGTGAGTGGTGGACACCATTAAGATCCGTAACACTTGGTCTATGCTGTGGAGATGGCCAGTGGTCTGATCTAATCTGAATCTTGTTTCCAACTAGAACTAAAGTTAATATTAGTTTTAAACGCTGCATACTGATTGCGAATAATATATATATATATCAATAAGTAAGTCACAAATGCTGTAAAACAATAACTAAATATGATAAATTGAAACCAGTTTATTTTTATGCATACATTGTCCCTTTATTTCTCAAAATAAATTCCACCAACATTGATGCCCTTATCCCATCGTTTTATCAGTCCTCCCAAAATCGGCTGCATAGAACTACGTACTCTGTTTTCTAAACCACGTTTTCACTTCACATTCAACTTCGGCGTCATTCGCGAAATACCTCTCGCCAAAGTAGGTTTTCAGTGGACAAAAAGGTGGAAATAGCTAGGATCTAAGTCGGGGCTGTAATGTGGATGTTCCAGAACTTCCCACCTTAGTTGGTTAATTTTCTCCTGAGTTAATAGAGCCGTATGTGGTCTGGCATTGTCATGAAGAAGCAACACTCCTCCTGGAAGTTTTCTTCGAATTGCATCTTGAAGCATCGATAGAACTTCACGGTACCATTCAGAATTGCATCATGAAGCATCGATAGAACTTCACGGTACGATTCAGAATTGCATCATGAAGCATCGATAGAACTTCACGGTACGATTCACAATTGCATCATGAAGCATCGATAGAACTTCACGGTACGATTCAGAATTCACACTTTTTTTTTTGAAATTGGTTGAAAGCACTCCTTGGATATCCCAGAACACTGTCAGCATAACCTTCCCTGCTGATGGCGTAACCTTGAATTTTTTGGACACAAGGTGAAGAAGGATGTTTCCACTGCATTGAAGCAAGCTTTGATTCGGGCTGGTAGTGATGCACCCATGATTCGTCCCCAGTAACAATCCTGTTCAGCATGTCTTCTCCTTCATCTTCGTATCGACAGAGATGATGCAAGGACAGGCCAAATCGGTTCATTTAGTGCTCCTCCTTCAATTGTCTGGGTACCCACCTTGAGCACCGTTTCTTAAATTTCAATCGATCATGCATTATGCTGTGTGCTGAACCATGTGAGCACCCTATTGCAGATGCTACAGAGTCTATCGTTACTCGCCTGTCACCTCTAATCATCTCCTCCACCCGCTGCCTGGATGCTTCTGTTGCAATCTCAACAGGACGACCAGATCGGATTTCATCAACAATTTTAGAGCGTCCTTGAGAAAATTTTTCTACCCAACTATGCACTGCTTTACGGGACATTGCCTTATGAATGTACTTTTCAGGCAGTCTTTTTGCCCACAGAAAACGCACAACAGCACGTTGCTCTTTGGTTGTACACCCCGTAAGTACAGTCGCCATTGTGTTTATGCACTGCGCTTGCGCATGAGACACCTAGCGCCATCTGACGAATGGGAATATAAAGTTCGATGCTGCTGTCACCTAATGACACCTGTAGAAAACACCAACTACATTTACCTGCCATCCCACAGAACTGTGTGACTTACTTATTGACTCGCCAACGTATTTGCATAGTAATATGTAAAGACAATACACACAAGAAGAACACACGTTACTGATAGAGACATGATCATAGAAATACCCAGGACGGATGTAATGTAACACTTGAAGAACACAAGTTGCCGATGGTCATAGAAATACCCAGGACGGATGTAATGTAACACTTGAAGAACACAAGTTGCCGATGGTCATAGAAATACCCAGGACGGATGTAATGTAATACTTGAAGAACACAAGTTGCCGATGGTCATAGAAATACCCAGGACGGATGTAATGTAATACTTGAAGAACACAAGTTGCCGATGGTCATAGAAATACCCAGGACGGATGTAATGTAATACTTGAAGAACACAAGTTGCCGATGGTCATAGAAATACCCAGGACGGATGTAATGTAATACTTGAAGAACACAAGTTGCCGATGGTCATAGAAATACCCAGGACGGATGTAATGTAATACTTGAAGAACACAAGTTGCCGATGGTCATAGAAATACCCAGGACGGATGTAATGTAATACTTGAAGAACACAAGTTGCCGATGGTCATAGAAATACCCAGGACGGATGTAATGTAATACTTGAAGAACACAAGTTGCCGATGGTCATAGAAATACCCAGGACGGATGTAATGTAATACTTGAAGAACACAAGTTGCCGATGGTCATAGAAATACCCAGGACGGATGTAATGTAATACTTGAAGAACACAAGTTGCCGATGGTCATAGAAATACCCAGGACGGATGTAATGTAATACTTGAAGAACACAAGTTGCCGATGGTCATAGAAATACCCAGGACGGATGTAATGTAATACTTGAAGAACACAAGTTGCCGATGGTCATAGAAATACCCAGGACGGATGTAATGTAATACTTGAAGAACACAAGTTGCTGACAGAGACATGGTCATAGAAATACCCAGGCGGTCCGGCCTGTGATTGGTTGGTTCTGAAGCTGTGATTGTTGTGTCAGGCGCATGACACATGGCTAGTTCACTATACAAGTCACTGACAGATACACTCCACTGTCACATGTCACTGATAGTTACACTCCACTGCCACATGTCACTGGCAGTTACACTCAAGTGTCATATGTCACTGGCAGTTACACTGAACTTACAAATGTCACTGACAGTAATTTCATGCCTAACACGCTTGATGTGTGTGCTCACTTTCAGTTTACTGGTCGACATCTCGGATGAGCCGGCTATAAAAAAGCTGAGGTCCAGACAAGAGCACCATCCCATCAGACGGACAAGTCCAGTCGTTCAGTCAGGTATGTATAGACACACCTATTTTAGTTGCGGCTAGCCACGAATATGTTGAATACACGGCCGTGGACTAACAGAGGCGATGGTCAGTGACAGAGGGACAGTTATATGATGGGATATCTATCTCTGTACGATACCTCAACACCCGGTAACATACACATGTATGTGCTGTAGATTCATGCACAGCATGAACATATATTCTGTACTTAGGCTTTCTAATGTTGACATTTAGCAGGGCAGCGATATGTACGACATACATGTGTATTATTTGCAACTGTCGCGGTCTTCAGACTTGCCTGGAATGCACCCGGATCCCCTGAGTTGTTCCCTTTGTCCGGAAGTCCCAGCATGCTTGCAGATGTGTGCTGTGTCCCAGCTAGAAGGGCACTACTATAACTGTGCTATGTCCCAGCTAGAAGGTGTGTTGTGTCCCAGTTAGAAGAACGTGTGTTGTGTCCCAGTTAGAAGAACAACGGTGTAACTGCCGTGACCAGGAGGGATCATCTGTGCTCACAAAAGCCTGTATATTGTTGAATGTTGGTTATATCTGACAGAAGAATGTGCACTGTGAGACCACAGGTGAGCTTGGCAGATTGCCGAGTCCTCCTTTGTGTGGCGCTGTCCTGGTCGTGTCACAGACGGCACTGTGTGGCTCTTGGTCGTGTCACAGACGGCGCTGTGTGGCTCCTGGTCGTGTCACAGACTGTACAGTACTGGTAACATACTAGGAGCATTTTCTCCACCGTAGGTCAGCATGGCCGAATGGATAAGAACGCGTGTTCTTAAACATCCGGTGTGCTGACCCTGAGGTAAGCGGCTCAACCAATACACCGGACAGCTGAACTAAAATGTTGACCTCTCCTCCTTGACTTGGGGACGTAAATTACAAGTATCTCTGAAGTCGCAGTGGATTCGCCTGTGGTGAGGGACACTGGTAATGTGGAAATCTAATCCACACACAAAATTCAGTTCAGCACTACAAGAAGTAGTGTGTGTGGACTAGGCTTGAGTTGAAAGCGAGCAAGCCCCCCCCCCCTCCCCCTCCCCCCCCCAAAAAAAATCTTCTCCACCCGCCACCCGCACTCATTCAACATGGTAGAGTTATAATGTCAGTCATGACTTGAACAATAACGGACACATTCACCGTGCCATAGTTCAGATAACATTGACAAAGTCCACACTGACGGACACATTCAAGTGTAGCCAATGTTGACCTGTCTTGTGACAGTAAAGACAAAGACATATTTCCACAGAGACACACTTCACTAATATTGAAATTATTTACACATATCTACGCCTGTCTGATCAGATGTGAGATTATGATAGTAATCTTTAATCTGTCACAAAATATGAATATGTCCCTGGCCAGAATATTACAGAAAGTAATGTTAAATACGTTCATGCTTGCTTCTCTTCCCTATCCATAGATCTACTGGACAAGTGTTAAATACGTTCATGCTTGCTTCTCTTCCCTATCCATAGAACTACTGGAAAAGTTCCGGTTCGAGAAGCTGGCCAATAAGCCAAGTCCCCCGCGACCTCCTAGGAAAACAGACAAACCAAAATCATTCGAAAAGCAAAAATCAGTCAGCGACATAAAGGAGCAAGAAATCCAGAATGAGGAACCATTCAAGGCTAACGAGAAACCAATGTTTCCACTCAAGTCTAAAAGACGAGAGACTCTGCCTGCCCTTTTCCTCACCCACACACACTCACCTTTGATGAAACCCAAGAACAAACTCAACAAATTTATAGATGGTCTCCTTGGGCGAGGTTCAACAAAGTCGCTGGCTGGGGATGAAGTTCACGAACCCGAGGATAGCATCAGCACGTATCTAAACAATAGCCGGAGATCATCACTGTCCAGCCAAAACTCCACAGACGAGAGACTGTACGCATCAGGTCGAGGCCAGGACTCCACAGACGAGAGACTTCACGCATCAGTTCGAGGCGATGATTTCAGTTCTCATTTGAAGCCAGCCACGGGGTCACAAAATGACAGAAAGGACATGACCTTAAATGTAAAATCGCAGGCACGCCGTTTCAGCCTTCAAGACCAGTCTCTGTTTGGTCCCAAAAAGGTCGCCCTCAAGAGAGATGACAGCTTCGATGTGCCAGTTCTCTTATCTCAGAAGTTTTCCAAGACTCTCATCAACTCTCTGTCTGTTTATGACGGACTGAGTGGGAATTCTTTATCTAGCTCACATCCAGATTTATCCCTGTCAGGCGGCAGGTCACCACTTCCACTGTCAAACAGCTCCAGCCGAAGTTCCACCCCAGATATTAACCAGACACACCAGCCATTTGTCTTCATGACCAACAGATCAAACTCAGTATCATCAGCTCCCAAACATGCTGCACCAGACTCCAAACAGCCTCGACGCTCACTTCCTGAAACCGTCACCAGACGTCTGGGTCTGGGTCTGGTGTCTGGCAGATCACTGGAGGATATCTCGCCACGATCCAAAGACAGCCTGCCCATCACGTCGGCATCCGCCAGACACGTGCCTCGCCAGACCGCACATTTCCAGCCGCTGCACAACAGACACTCGCCGGTGCGCCATGTCTTGAGGAGGTCACTGCAGGACATATCCAGTGTCAGCTATGCCATTGAACCAATCCTGGAGGACAAAGTGGAAGCGTCCAGTCACCGGGCACTAGCTAGACCAGGACGCGCTAATCAACTTCAGACAAACAAGTCATCCCAAAAGTTTGAGCATCGCAGAATGTCACCACCTGAGATGTTCCGGCAGTCGCTGAAATTAGCGTCTTCCTTCCATGCTAGAGACACACTAGAGGAAGAGCATGTGGGCAGCTCATCCAGTCTGGCTTCCACTTGCTCGTCCTCGTCACTGAGTGCTAGCAGCATCGATGTATCCGGCACAGGTGAGCACCCAGATGATTCTGTATGTGACACAGGTTTGACTACCAGCAGTACACCTTCATACAACAGCATTGCTGCTCTGAGTGACTCGCTGAGATATGATAATGTCGCTGTACCCAGCACCTGGCAACTGACCGGTGACGACAACACTTCACAACGTGGCTCCAGGTTTCGAACAAGCACGATGGCACCGCCTCCTCCAGAAATTAATTTCTCCAAATTAACATTTGAGCACTACAATAGTTCTGACGAGGAGGCGTCTCCATAAGACTGACTGTGTGTGTCCTCATCGTGTTTCAGCGTGGACATGGCAGCATGTTCTACAATTAAGAGTTTTCCCTAAAAGTTTGGTTTCTAGAAAATTCTGTGAGGTACTCACTCCAAATATCAGTACCCCCTGAGCCAGCATACAGGCAAGAGGCACTGTTTCATGTGTGCTTACAGCAACTTGTCTATTTCAAATACAATCATTCAAATTGTCCAAATCATACAATCATGGGAACAACGCAGTTCAAATACAATCATGCAAGTTGACTAGATCATTACAATCATGCAAGTTGACTAGATCATTACAATCATGCAAGTTGGCTAGATCATTACAATTATGCAAGTTGACTAGATCATTACAATCATGCAAGTTGACTAGATCATTACAATCATGCAAGTTGACTAGATCATTACAATCATGCAAGTTGGCTAGATCATTACAATTATGCAAGTTGGCTAGATCATTACGATCATAGGGAGGGGACCAATTATTTTATACTCATACAAGCTGATATTGTCATTACGAAAATGACAGCTAGGTCAGTTCTTTTACCGTGATGCAAGTTGACACTGTCATTACAAAATTGACAACTAGGACAGTTCTGTTACCGTCATCGAAAATGACAGTCATTACAATAATGACAACTATGACAGTTTTGTTCTACTAGTTGACTAGTTCTGTTCTACTAGTTGACTAGTTCCGTGCTAGTCAGTGGCACTTGGCTGACGTCAGTATAACCATGGTATGTTGACTAGATCTTTACAATGACAGGAACTTCATTTGTTCTACATATTTACGGGCTGTTGACTAGTTTCGCTATTATCATGGCACGTTCACCAATTCCATTATACTGATGCAAAATTGACTTCTGATCTCACAGTTGACTATAATGATGGACAGTAAAGGTAATATTTATTCTTCAAGTAACTATTGTTGTCATGTTGATTATTATTCTGTCTACAAGACACCACCCATCCATTGTTGTCCCTGTGTTCAGACAGTTAAAATAGCTGCATTGTGTTGTATTTTACACGTGTGTTTACAAGTTACTGATTGCTTCTTCTTTCTTCTCTGATATGGCCGTGATTTGGTCGAATATATATCTGCCGGGTGTCTCGGATATGGCCGTGATTTGGTCGAATATACATCTGCCGGGTGTCTCGGATATGGCCGTGATTTGGTCAAATATATATCTGTCGGGTGTCTCGGATATGGCCGTGATTTGGTCAAATATATATGTGCCGGGTGTCTCGGATATGGCCGTGATTTGGTCAAATATATATGTGCCGGGTGTCTCGGATATGGCCGTGATTTGGTCAAATATATATGTGCTGGGTGTCTCGGATATGGCCGTGATTTGGTCAAATATATATGTGTCGGGTGTCTCGGATATGGCCGTGATTTGGTCAAATATATATCTGCCGGGTGTCTCGGATATGGCCGTGATTTGGTCAAATATATATCTGCCGGGTGTCTCGGATATGGCCGTGATTTGGTCAAATATATATGTGTCAGGTGTCTCGGATATGGCCGTGATTTGGTCAAATATATATCTGCCTGGTGTCTCAGATATGGCCGTGATTTGGTCAAATACATATCTGCCTGGTGTCGACTGTTGTCATCGTGCCCCGAGTTGTCAATTACCTGTTGAGGTGTCTAGTTTATGTCACCATTGTAAACATCCACGTTTGCAAGTGACATTGCATGATGGGATACTTGTGGCAGTTAACCGTTGATGTATGTGTGAGTTTATGTGTGTGTGTGTGTGTGTGTGTGTGTGTGTGTGTGCATATGTATGCGGGTGTATATATGTATATACATGTGTGGGTATACTGCCCCGGTGATCACGGTGTCAATCTCTTGGATGTCTGATAACAGTTGACTGGCCCGGTGATCATGGTGTCAATCTCTTGGATGTCTGATAACAGTTGACTGGCCCGGTGATCACGGTGTCAATCTCTTGGATGTCTGATAACAGTTGACTGGCCCGGTGATCATGGTGTCAATCTCTTGGATGTCTGATAACAGTTGACTGGCCCGGTGATCACGGTGTCAATCTCTTGGATGTCTGATAACAGTTGACTGGCCCGGTGATCACGGTGTCAATCTCTTGGATGTCTGATAACAGTTGACTGGCCCGGTGATCACGGTGTCAATCTCTTGGATGTCTGATAACAGTTGACTGGCCCGGGGAGCACGACCCGGTCTACCATTGGTACAGACATGTCACTGGACATACAGACATAACCACACCACTCCTCGACCCAGCCTACCATTGGTACAGACATGTCACTGGACATACAGACATAACCACACCACTCGTGGACCCAGCCTACCATTGGTACAGACATGTCACTGGACATACAGACATAACCACACCACTCCTCGACCCAGCCTACCATTGGTACAGACATGTCACTGGACATACAGACATAACCACACCACTCCTCGACCCAGCCTACCATTGGTACAGACATGTCACTGGACATACAGACATAACCACACCACTCGTGGACCCAGCCTACCATTGGTACAGACATGTCACTGGACATACAGACATAACCACACCACTCCTCGACCCAGCCTACCATTGGTACAGACATGTCACTGGACATACAGACATAACCACACCACTCCTCGACCCAGCCTACCATTGGTACAGACATGTCACTGGACATACAGACATAACCACACCACTCCTCGACCCAGCCTACCATTGGTACAGACATGTCACTGGACATACAGACATAACCACACCACTCCTCGACCCAGCCTACCATTGGTACAGACATGTCACTGGACATACAGACATAACCACACCACTCCTCGACCCAGCCTACCATTGGTACAGACATGTCACTGGACATACAGACATAACCACACCACTCCTCGACCCAGCCTACCATTGGTACAGACATGTCACTGGACATACAGACATAACCACACCACTCCTCGACCCAGCCTACCATTGGTACAGACATGTCACTGGACATACAGACATAACCACACCACTCCTCGACCCAGCCTACCATTGGTACAGACATGTCACTGGACATACAGACATAACCACACGATTCCTTGACTGCCCAGAGGTCTATAGACGGCTGTGGTATTAGCACCATATGCTGCTGCAACTCTGGGTGCTTTGCCAGGAGCTGTGCTGACACACATTGTCATGTTGTCAGTGAGTTTGTCAGGAGCTGTGCTGACACACATTGTCATGTTGTCAGTGAGTTTGTCAGGAGCTGTGCTGACACACATTGTCATGTTGTCAGTGAGTTTGTCAGGAGCTGTGCTGACACACATTGTCATGTTGTCAGTGAGTTTGTCACTGTGATTGAGTATATGTATAGGCGAGATAGTGTGTATTTGTGTGTTATTGAGTGAGTGCATAACTGCGAGTTTGTGCAAATGATGTAAGTATGCATGCAGTTGTGTGTGTTTTTACGAATATGCGTGTGCACGTGTGTCTACCTGTCTCGTAACATAGTACTATGCATTTTTTATGTTTACAACATTCATTTAACAATGTTTTTTTCCTGTGTGAATGTACCATGCACTATTGATGAACGTCAGACAAGTGATTGGAAGGCCGAGTGTAAGAAAGGCATGCGTGCCCAATTTGTGACCCTTTGAAAATAAAGTTCAATCAATTACTGTTTGCTGTGTGTGTACACGTTGACAGGTCCTGTACTGACACACTGTTTTCTGTGTGTGTACATGTATGACCTGTTGGTATTGTGAGCGTGTGTTTGAGTATACATATATTTATGTGTGTATGTGTGTGTGTGTGTATGTGCGCGTGCGTGCGTGCCTGCGTGCGTGCGTGCCTGCGTGTGTATATGTGTTGTGTTTTGTGTGTGTTGTGTTGTGTGTGTTGTTTCGCGCGTATGTGCATGTTTACCAAATGTGTGTGTTTGCATGCATGTATATGAGTATGTCAGTTTGATTTCATGTTTGCATCTGATTGAATATATTTACATGTATGCAAATATGTTATGTATGTACACACATTATCCAATAAACATTTCAAGGTTTCAGTACATGTGTTATTGTTTTCAAATATATGGATATGTGTGCGATATATGGCTGATGTAGGTGCAGTCAGGTCCGTCACATGTCGTATGTGTGCGATATATGGCTGATGTAGGTGCAGTCAGGTCTGTGACATGTCTGTGTGATGTTACTGCAGTCATATCTCATGTGACCTGGAGGAGGAACAGTCTGGCCGAGTCTATTTGAGTTTACAAAATATGTTTTTTTTAAAAAAAAACGTAATGTGATTCAGTAGCATGCAACATATTTCTAAAACAACGCCTCATCTATGAGACAAACAAATTCAAGAAGTGCACAAACCACGCCAAGCTGAAACAATCGTGTGTTGTGGCCGTATTTGTGTTTGTAAATCATGATGTCATAAAACTTGCATTTGTGATGTACGTCATCATTTCTGTGCTGATGTATATTTTCACGATCTTCAGAAGGTGTAGTTGTGTCATGTCACTCGTCATTCTGCAACCACGGAGATGGGTGTGAACACAAGGTGAAGTTGTGTCGTGTCACACGTCATTCTGCAACCACGGAGATGGGTGTGAACACAGAAAGTGAAGTTATGTCCGCGTCACACGTCATTCTGCTACCACGGAGATGGGTGTGAACACAGAAGCCAGAATTGTAGCTGATGTGACGTCAGCAGATTAACCTATTTCTGGACATTCCTGGAATCCACCAAAGGCTACCATGGCTACACTAGAGGCTACAGAAACAGAATGCACAAAACAAAACACATCAATGTCAAATACAGCCATTTATCGGTGGCTTTGAGGGCAGCTTCTGTCAAGAGAACACATTGATCACAGAAATATCCGGTTGCCTTGCGCGGAGGATTGTAAAATGCCCGCACAGACATATCACTCGCACACGCACACACATCACAAGTGTAAAATAATGTTTCTGGAACTGATCAAACGTGACGACAACTAAGCAGACAGAACTTTGTTGGAAAGATCCCGGCAGTCAAATCACAACCTGAATAAATATGAGATAACTGATTATGATTGCAGTGGACAATGAACAGTGCATGAATGGAAACATCATAGTCCAGTGTCATGTATTTTAATGTAGGAAGATAAAAGTACACATACATTTCACTGAGGCGTCAAAAAATTACACATCTGGCAAATGGAAAAGTATAGCCTTTTATTTCCTGAATCGAAAACCATTTAGACAAGCGTGCAAATTTAGGACAACTGTGTCAAAAGCTCAGCATGCCATTTACAGTAAAACTACAGCCGTATGTTGTACTGTCAATGTTAATGTCTCACAAATATGCACATGTGTGTTGACAGATAAGTTACAACTTTCCAGTAATCACAGAAAACAAATAAACAAATAAACGCAAGCAGGAACGAGACGAGAGTAATATTTTATAATGTTATTGGCAAGTAACAACTGGCAGCCGAGACAGAGTTCCAGCAAACTACAAGAACATGATAACGTGATAATTCTCTACAATTGGAACGTTCTGTCAACCACTCACATCTCCACACAGATGAACACTAGACAGATGCGAACACTAGACAGATGCGAACACTAGACAGATGTAACTACTAGACAGATGTGAACACTATATGTGAACACTAGATAGATGTGACCACTAGATGGATATGAACACTAGACAGGTGTAAACCTAGACAGGAGTGAACACTAGACAGATGTGAACCTAGACAGGAGTGAATACTAGACAGATGTGAACCTAGACAGGTGTGAACACTAGACAGATGTGAACACTAGACACATGTGAACAAGGTAGATGTGAACACTAGATTGATGTGAAAACTATATAGATGTGAACACTAGACATATGTTAACACTAGACAGATGTGAACACTAGATATATGTGAACACTAGATAGGTGTGAACACTAGAGAGATGTGAACACTAGACAGGAGTGAACACTATACAGATGTGAACACTAGATAGATGAGAAAACTATACAGATGTGAACACTATACAGATGTGAACACTAGACAGATGTGAACACTAGATAGATGTGAACACTAGACAGATGTGAACACTAGACAGATGTGAACACTAGACAGATGTGAACACTAGATAGATGTGAACACTAGACAGATGTGAACACTAGACAGATGTGAACACTAGACAGAAGTTAGCACTAGATGTGAACACTATACGGATGTGAACACTAGACAGAAGTTAGCACTAGATGTGAACACTAGACGGATGTGAACATTAGACAGAGGTGAACACTAAACATATGTGAACACTAGACTGATGTGAATAATAGAAGATATAAGCACTAGACAGATGTGAACACTAGACAGATTTGAACACTAGAAAGATGTGTTTGACATTGCCTATGCGGTTACGACAGCCTTCATCATCATCATACACTTTCTGTGAAACCTGATCCTAACTCTACACGTCTCTTGTCTCTGCCTTCTGATGAGAAATGTGATCCAGGAACTGCGGCAATCACATGTGAATAATATGTGGTGATACAGTGTGAATAACTTCTGATGTTAAAGTGTGAATAACGTCTTATGTTAAATATGAATAACTTCTGATGTTAAAGTATGAATAACGTCTTATGTTAAATATGAATAACTTCTGATGTTAAAGTGTGAATAACTTCTGATTTTTAAAGTCAACTGAAACTGACATAAAGGTACTATAATAAACAGGAAATCAAAATCCACAGTTGTGTATAGAGACATGGAAGGACATTCTATGTCCTATGCAAGGACATTCTATGTCCTGTGAACTGACATTCTATGCCTCACGGAAGGTCACTCTATGGTCTATGGAAGGACATTCTGTGTCCTAAAACCACTAAAGTTAATAAACTGCACCAATGTGTATGATAGTATATTACTACATTGTATGTTATTATGGCTAGAATATGTTCACGGCAATATATGTGATATGGAACAACATGTGGGGGTTAGTATGAAGCAATGCACGACAGACACGGATCTGTGGAAGAGAATGGCGGCAGGTACTTGCTGGTGATCCTGCACAGATATCACACTCTGATATCTCTGACATGTTTGATATATCTGACATTTCTGATATCTCTGACATACCTGACATCTCCGATATCTCTGACATCTTTGATATCTCTGACATACGGCACTTTTATATGTCCCTGATAACGACATGTCCCATCATCTCTGATATCTCTGACATCCCACATTTTTATATGTCCTTGATAATGACATATCCCATCATCTCTGATATTAGAAGACAAACCCCATTGCCAGCCTTGGGACACTCTTTTTGAACATACTCTCGCAGTCAAGATATGAAACCTGAAGACATATAACTTCCGACTTGTCTTCCACTCAAATATGGTGTCTGAGGGAGGAGGAGGGATGGCATCCACACATACTGTCTTGATCAGTGGGATTTAGCGAACAAAGCAGGCAGGACGTCGCAGCAAGGTTGTCACACAGTCTGTATACGTATTACAATAACTACGTATTTAAGCATATATGTCCAGTAAATAAATAAATAATTTTAAGAAGCAAACAATGTAAGACCGTGGTAGGCACTTGTCAACTACAATGACTGTGGCAAACTACTTATGTACATTAATGAGAGGCATACTACTGAGGCTGATAAATCTGCAAATACAAGGAAAGCATGCACGACTGCTAGTTATAGACTTTAGTCAGAAACCATGCCCGAGTGTGGCTTGGAGACCATTCTCAGTTCTAGCTCCAGTAGGGCAACCTCTGGTGCCACGCCTCTACAAGATACTGCAGCATGGCAGGCCTGGTTGCTGGTCTTTAAATTTGCTGTCCTTGCCCTTGGGGGAACCCTTGTTACCTTTGCCCTCATCTTTGTCAATGAGAGGCGAGGCTTCTGACTTTGGAGCAGACGCGTCCTCAGCTGGCGTGGGTTGAAGGGAAACCTGGTAATAGAGAAAACCACAGTTACGTGTACAGATTTCTGTGAAACCTGCAGGCAAATAGAGAGTGGCACAATTATATGTACAGATTTCTGTGAAACCTGCAGGCAAATAGAAAATGTCACAGTTACATGTACATATTTCTGTGAAGTCTGCATTAGCAATAGAGAAAGTAACATTTGCATGTACAGATTTCTGTGAAACCTGCAGGCAAATAGAGAGTGGCGCAGTTACATGTACAGATTTCCGTGAAACCTGCAAGCAAATAGAGAATGACACTGTTGTTTTCTGTCACATACAACTAATGTAGGTGGACGAGGTGACATGTGGGTGGAGAAAATGACACGTGAGTAGAGAAAGTGACATGTGGGTAGAGAAAGTGACATTTGGATGAACAGGGTGACACGTGGATAAAGAAAGTGGCATGTGGGTAGAGAAAGCGACAGATGTTTAGAAAAAGTGAAATGTTGTAAAGAAAGTGGCATGTGGGTGAACAAGGTAACATGCGGGAGGATAAAGTGGCGTGTGGTTGAATACAGTGACATTTGGCTAGATAAATAGGATTTTGGGTAGAGAAAATGACATATGGGAAGAGAAAGTGACATGTGGGTAGAGAAATTAACATGAGGGTAGAGAAACTGACATGTGGGTAGAGAAAGTGACATGTGGGTAGAGAAAGTGACATGTGAGTAGAGACAGTGACATGTAGGTAGAGAAAGTGACATGTGGGTAGAGACAGTGACATGTAGGTAGAGAAAGTGACATGTGGATAAAGAAAGTGACATGTAAGTAGAGAAATTAACATGAGGGTAGAGAAACTGACATGTGGGTAGAGAAACTGACATGTGGGTAGAGAAAGTGACATGTAGGTAGAGAAAGTGACATGTGGGGGGAGAAAGTGACATGTGGGTAGAGAAAGTGACATGTGGGTAGAGAAAGTGACATGTGGGTAGAGACAGTGACATGTAGGTAGAGAAAAAGATATGTGGGTAAAGAAAGTGACACGCAGGTAGAGAAAGTGACATGTGGGTAGAGACAGTGACATGTAGGTAGAGAAAATGACATGTGGGTAAAGAAAGTGACATGTAGGTAGAGAAAGTGACATGTGGGTAGATAAAGTGACATGTGGGTAGAGACAGTGACATGTAGGTAGAGAAAGTGACATGTGGGTAAAGAAAGTGACATGTGGGTAGAGAAAGTGACATGTGGGTAAAGAAAGTGACATGTGGGTAAAGAAAGTGACATGTAGGTTGAGAAAGTGACATGTGGGTAAAGAAAGTGACATGTAGGTAGAGAAAGTGACATGTGGGTAAAGAAAGTGACATGTGGGTAAAGAAAGTGACATGTAGGTAGAGAAAGTGACATGTGGGTAATGAAAGTGATGTGTGGCTGGAGAAAGTGCCATGTAGGTAGAGAAAGTAACATATGGGTAGAGAAAGTGACGTGTGTGTAGAGAAAGTGACATGATGTAGAGAAAGTGACATGTGGGTTGAGAAAGTGACACGTCGACAGCTAAACTGACATTTAGATAAAGTGGCATGCGGGTAGAGAAAGTGACATTTTAGTGGAGCAAATGATATATGGGTAAAGAAAGTGATATGTGGGTAGAGAAAGTGACATGTACAGATTTCTGTGAAACCTGCAACCAAATAGAGATTGTCACAGTTACATGTACAGATTTCTGTGAAACCTGCAGGAGCAATAGAAAATGTTACAGTTAAATGTATAGATTTCTGTGAAACATGCAGGCAAATAGAGAATGTCACACATACAACTAATGAGGTGAACAAGGTGGTATGTGGATGGAGAGAGAAAATCACTTGTGGGTAGAAAATATGACATGTAAATGGAGAAAGTGACATGTGGGTGAATAAGGTGACATGTGGGTGGAGAAAATGGCATCTAGGTAGAGAAAATGACATATGGGTAGAGAAAGTGACATGTGGATAGAGAAACTGACACGTGGGTAGAGAAAGTGACAAGTGGGTAGAGAAAGTGACATGTGGGTAGGTAGGCAGCGATAGGTGGGGGGTAAAGTGATATGTTGGTGAACAATGTGAAATTTGGGTGGAGAACGTAACATCTGGTTGGAGAAAGTGTCATCTGGGTAGAGAAAGTGGCATGTGGTTAGATAAATTGACATGTGGATAGAGAAAGTGACATTTTGGGTAGAGAAAGTGACATGTGTATGGATAAATTGACATGTGGATAGATAAATTGACATGTGTATGGAGAAAGTTACATGTGGACAAATAATCTGAGATGGAGTTGGATAAATTGACATTTAGGTAGAAAGAAAATGACATGTGGTTAGAGAAATTGATGTGTGGCTGGAGAAAGTGACATGTGGCTAGAGAAATGACATGTGGGTGTAAAAAGTGATATGTGAGTAGAGACAGTGACATGTGGGTGGAGAAAGTGATATGTGGGTAGACAAAGTGACATGTAAGTAGAGACAGTGACATGTGGGTAGAGACAGTGACATGTGGGTAAAGAAAGTGATGTGTGGCTGGAGAAAGTGACATGTGAGTAGAGAAAGTGACATGTGGGTAGACAACCGGAAGCGAGAGGCTGGGAGAAGCTTGTGTGAATACATCATGAAGCCTAGGACAGAGACCTGTGGAGATTCACTACGGCCGGACCTTCACAGGGGAGATGAGACGTGATATATTGCTTGATTGATTGATTGATTGATTGATTGAATATACTATAGCAGCTGCAGAAGAAGAAGAACTGTTAGCAAATGACAAAGGTTTGCAATGGCAATTGTCTAACAGATGTCAGCAAGTCTTCTCGTCTTCATTGTACTGTAGGCTGATACACATAATAAAGACAGACAGACGCACTGACAAACGCACACACGAAATAATATGTAGACACGTACATATACATTAGCACACACACACACGGACGCACGCACGCACGCGCACAAACTCACAGGCATTCACACACATGCACATGCACACTGGCAGAATATATGTTCACATGCAACCTTTATCCCTTAACGAACCGTTGTGATCCAATGTGACCTTGACAAAGCAGACATAATCAAAAACACACATATTCACACACATAAACACACACAAACACGCGCACGCACACACGCAAACACTCAGCCTTTCACACACAGACATGCGCACTCACACACTATTTGTTGACAGACAACCCTGCCCCACCTGTGAACCGTTGGGATCCGCGGTGTCCTTGACAAAAGTCTGTTCTTCGTCCACTTTTAGATCAACATCATCAAGTTGCGCAGGGGGCTGCAGGTGAGTCACTTGAATAACCTGCGGAGAAGGAACAGTTGCTAGTGCGTGTAAGTGTGTGTGTGTGTGTGTGTGTGGTGTGTGTGTGGTGTGTGTGTGTGTGTGTGTGTGTGAGATGTAGCACAGGTAAGCTTCGGTAGGTGTTTCATCTCTGGGGTGTCTGTGTAGTCACGCGGCGTGACATTGGACTGATTATATTCACGTGACTATTTGTTGGACACTGGACCGATTATAATCTATACTCACGTGACGTGATGTCTGACACTGGGAAACACATTCGCGTGACGTGATGTAAGTCACTGGGAAACATAACATATTGACGTGATGTGATGTCATACACGGGGGGGGGGGGGGGAATTCACGAGACGTGACATCATACACTGGGGAACATATTCACGTGACACGATGTAAGTCGCAGGAAAACATTCACGTGATGTGATGTCATACATTGGGGAACATATTCACGTGACGTGATATTATAGAGCGAGGAACATCTTCACGTGGCGTGATAGCATACACTGGGGAACATATGTGATGTGACGTGACGTCAGACGCTGGAAAACTCTACAAACTACGAAATTTAAAAAAAAAAAAAATTTAATTCGCATATCCTTTACAGGACATCGCTGTCAACAGCAGCATCTTTCAGCTGTCTGTTGATTTCTTGGCAAGATTATGCTCAGTAGTTTGCCATTGCTTTCTGAGCGGCCGGCTCAGTTATCCCGCAAGTCACCAGCGGGGGTAGAACCGCTCCCAGTTCTCGCCCGCTACGAGACTGCGTGATAAACGGGATTACGGAGAAAGTGTTGTAACCCCTCGGCCAGAAAGACCGGCAAACTACGAAATAGCCAGAGACAAATGCACGAGTATTGGTGGGCACTCCCAGAAGATAATCGTTGGAATAATCAATGAGAAGGGACCAGACAAGAGAAAACTGCACGAGTATTGGTGGGCACTCCCAGAAGATAATAGTTGGAATAATCAATGAGAAGGGACCAGACAAGAGAAAACTGCCTCTTATAGCAGCTCAAGGAGTCCCAGGTGTCGCTCAGATTTAGCTGCACCTCGCAGACTGCACGATAAACGTCGCACTTCCCACCACTTTGGCTATCTCCCTTCTTCTTCTGTTCCCTCCCTCCTGCCCGTCTTCTTCCATCTTAATCTTTGTTACTTGTCCGCACTCATACTACCATAACTCCACTGCAAGCAGACGTGAGCTCCAAGTTCCCCACTTCCTGGTACAGTGTTTGAAATTGGGACGCTGGTCGGTGTCCTGTTTTTTCATGAACATTGATTTACTCTGGGTAGACATTTAGCAGGCGACTACGGCAACTGTCAAACACACACGCACGCATGCGCGCGCACACATATACACACACAGAGATCCGCGGTCTGTGTCCATCTATGTGCTGATCCACTCCTCCATCCTCATGCTCCAGGTTTCTGCAGTGTCCTGTGTCCTGCGTCCTCTACCTGCAGGTCAACTCCTCCATCCTCATGCCCCAAGTGTCTGCAGTGTCCTGTGTCCTGTATCCTCTGCCTGCTGGTCAACTCCTCAATCCTCATGCCCCAGGTGTGTGCAGTGTCCTGTGTTCTGTGACCTGTATCCTGTGTCCTGTATCCTGTGTCCTGTGATCTCTACCCGCTTGTCAACTCCACCCTCATGCCCAAGTGTCTGCAGTGTCTTGTGTCTTTTGTCCTGTATCCTGTATCCTGTGTCCTGTGTCCTATGTCCTGTATCCTGTGTCCTGTGTCCTATGTCCTGTATCCTGTGTCCTGTGTCCTGTGTCCTCTACCTGCTTGTCAACTCCTCCACCCTCATGCCCAAGTGTCTGCAGTGTCTTGTGTCCTTTGTCCTGTATCCTGTGTCCTTTGTCCTGTATCCTGTGTCCTGTGTCCTATGTCCTCTTCCTGGTTGTCAACTCCTCCACCCTCATGCTCCAAGTGTCTGCAGTGTCCTGTGTCCTGTATCCTGTGTCCTGTGCCCTCTACCTGCTGGTCAACTCCTCCACCGTAATGTCCCAAGTGTCTGCAGTGTCCTGTATCCTGTGTCCTGTGTCCTGTGTCCTGTTCCCTCTACCTATTGGTCAACTCCTCAACCCTCATGCCCCAGGTGTCTACAGTGTCCTGTGTCCTGTAACCTGTGTCCTCTATCTGCTGGATAACTCCTCAACCCTCACGCACCAAGTGTCTGCAGTGTCCTGTGTCCAGCACATTGGGCCGCCGCTGGTCAACCCTGCTGATGTGACACGCTTCAGGAGAACTAACTGGCACGACGGGAGCACAGCAAGCACTTACCTTGGACTCCGTGTACAGCCAGGGCGACTGCGGCGAGGCTGCTGACGGCGAGTCTGGGTTGTGTCGAAGGAAGGAGCTGGACGTTGTAAGCTCCAGGCGAACAGCATCTCCAGTCTGCCATTGATTGAAAGTATGCACGGAGGTTACTTGAATCAGACGCAGTGTATCTATCTGTATTGAAACATGTGTAGTACAGACGTGGGTCACAACATACTTGATGTAGCCAGCTGTTGTCCCTGACTTGTCTCATTCTCCAGACATCTGCTGCTCGGCCAGTCTACGGTCACTACATATTTGCTTTTGGCAGCTGTTGTCCCTGACATGTCTCATTTTCCAGACATCAGCTGTTCGCCCATCCCCCGGTCACTACATATTTGCTGTTGCCAGCTGTTGTACCTTCCATGTCTCATTCTCCAGACATCTGCTGCTCGGTCAGCCCCCGCTCTGTCCGGGATGCACCCAGCAGGTGCTGTCTATGAGGTGTGATTCCAACACATCAGGCTATCAACTAGAATTGTTGGTGCCTTGACTCGGGGCATTGTCCGGGTTTGAGTATGCTCGAGGCATTTCCATGTACCGTTTTTGTTCGACCATGTTTCTGCTATCATCTCTCCACCGACTGTCTTCAGGATACCATCGTCATATCCCTCTTTCGTTTATGTGTGTGACCATCTTTCTGCTTTCATGCTAAAGACATTTCCCTCCTTCGATTGTGCCTGACCGAGTTTCTGAACCAGCAACTCCCAGCGACAGTGTCCAGGACACCAGGGACACAGTCTAAATCACGTTGTCCCCAGGGCTGCCAGCAGATATTGGTCACCGACATGCCACAGACGTCCAGGGATGTTATCAGCGTGTTGGAATAGTGACCATAGGACACGACATCAATATAGCTTTGTTATCATCATAATTATTACAGAATTGATAGTCTTCCCCAGAATGATCTATATCGTTACAATTATCACAGACAGCGCTATTATTGTTTTATTATTTATTATTATTATTATTATTATTATTATTATTATTATTATTAACATAATCAAAAACATCATCGTCCTCAAATTAATCATTATCATTATTAGCATACCCTTCTCCTCCTCCTTTTGCCTCTTCTTCTTCTTCATCTTCTTCTTCTTCTTCTTCTTCTTCTTCTTCTTCTTCTTCTTCTTCTTCTTCTTCTTCTTCTTCTTCTGTCTCCTCTTCTTCATCTCCAACTGCTGGTGTTACTCATTTTCTACGTTGTCCTTATATTTGTACAGTTCCTCTGCTCAATTGTCTCTTGTTATTCTTAACACTTTTCGTTTACTTCATATTTTAAAATCTTCAGAGTTATATTCCCTTTTTTTCTGTTTCTTTGTCGTTGCTGTCTTCTGTGAATTTGTTGTTTGCTTCTTTCGCAATCATGTCATTAAAGTTCATCATCCTGAGATTTCTAGTAGACATCATTAAAGTTCATCATCCCGAGATTTCTAATAGACATCATTAAAGTTCATCATCCTGAGATTTCTAATACCATTCATTAAAGTTCATCATCCTGAGATATCTAATAGACATCATTAAAGTTCATCATCCTGAGATATCTAGTAATCCTCATTGCAACAAACGTGACCTATATAGCTCTGATCCCATAACTAGGCAGAACTTACCTCGCTGACAAGGGCAGCCTTGTCCTGTTCCAGCCTGTCAGTCTCAATGAGTCCATGTTCTTCATCCTCATCTTCACCTTCTCCGGCATCTCGGGCTGACTCGCTTGTAGCACGTCCCCTGTCATCTTCCACCGGCACTCGCTGCTCGTCTCCATCATGCCCTCGCGGCTCATCCTCGGCCAGGACTCCATTCTGCCCTCGCTGCTCTTCCTCGGTCAGGACTCCATTGTGCCTTCGCGGCTCGTCCTCAGGTGCCTGGTCGCGGAAGTCATCGACATCTTTGTGCTCCTCTCTCTGTAAGAATGATGTCAGTCAATGAGGCAGCGACAGGGAGATCTTATGAGTGATCGGCAGTACAGAGCCAGCAGGTGATCTACTATAGAGGGATATCAGGTGATCTACAGTACAGGGATATCAGGTGATCTACAGTACACTTATATCAGGTGATCTACAGTACACTTATATCAGGTGATCTACAATACAGGGATATCAGGTGATCTACAGTACACTTATATCAGGTGATCTATAGTACACTTATATCGGGTGATCTACAATACAGGGATATCAGGTGATCTACAGTACAGGGCTATCAGGTGATCTACAATACATGGCTATCAGGTGATCTACGGTACAGGGATATCAGGTGATCTACAGTACAGGTATATCAGGTGATCTACAGTACAGGGATATCAGGTGATCTACATTACAGGGATAGCAGGTGATATACAGTACAGGAATATCTGGTGATCTACAGTGCAGGGATATCTGGTGATCTACAGTACAGGGATATCTGATGATCTACAGTACAGGGATATCTGGTGATCTACAGTACAGGGATATCAGGTGATCTACAATACAGGGTTAACAGATGATCTAAGGATACAGTAATAAAGAGATGAAACACATGAGGTCAATACAAGTATATAGTAATATAGAGATGGCATACAGAGAGGTCAATACAAGGATATACTAATACATAGTTGGCACACAGAGAGATCAGTACAGGATACAGTAATAGAGAGATGTTATAATGAGAGGTCACACTACAAGGGTATAGTAATAGAGAGATGGCATCATAGCTAGAGGTAACACTACAAGGATATAGAAATAGAGAGATGGCATAGCTAGAGGTCATTAAAGAGATATAATAACACAGAGACACAAATGAGAGGTACAGGGATATCAGAGCGACACAAATGAGAGGTACAGGGATAACAGAGCGACACAAATGAGAGGTACAGGGATAAAAGAGAGACACAAATGTGAGGTACAGGGATAACAGAGAGACACAAATGAGAGGTACAGGGATAACAGAGCGACACAAATGATAGGTACAGGGATAACAGAGCGACACAAATGAGAGGTACAAAGATAACAGAGAGACACAAATGAGATGTACAGGGATAACAGAGCGACACAAATGAGAGGTACAGGGATAACAGAGAGACACAAATGAGAGGTACAGGGATAACAGAGAGACACAAATGAGAGGTACAGGGATAAAAGAGAGACACAAATGAGAGGTACAGGGATAAAAGAGAGACACAAATGAGAGGTACAGGGATAAAAGAGAGACACAAATGAGAGGTACAGGGATAACAGAGAGACACAAATGTGAGGTACAGGGATAAAAGAGAGACACAAATGAGAGGTACAGGGATAACAGAGAGACACAAATGAGAGGTACAGGGATAACAGAGAGACACAAATGAGAGGTACAGGGATAACAGAGAGACACAAATGAGAGGTACACTGTTGTTGCAGATAGAGGTCCCTACAAGGATATAATGGCACAGGGCGCCCTGTAAAGGACATGCTACTTACTAACAAAGGAAGACCAGATGGAAGCACAGAGATTTATGAGACTGCAAAATACGAGATACGAGAAAAGACAGGCAAGTGGATCTCGTGTCCCGAGTGCAAGTACTCACGCTGTCCTCGGTCTCCGTGATGAGTGGGCAGCTGTCTTGCTGCACGTCTCCTGGGGAGAACAAACAAAGACAATATTATTTATTGGCGCCTTGCCGTCTTGACAGACGATAGTTTGTTACATTGTGCTTCAAAAAGGCATAATAATAACTACGTCCCATGGCGGTAGCGAATGTGACTGATCAGACCAATTCGCCCTGTAAATGTTTGTCCACATTGAATGCATGTGAACACTTAGTCATTTTCACCACCATGCACCATCTTACGTCTCACACGCTCGGTGTGTGACTGATCTGCAATAATTTTCTCCTTTGTCTTTATTCCATTTCTGATATTCTCCCTCCATGCAACACGTTCAGAGGCGACTTGCTCCCAATGTGCATTATCAATGCCTGTATCAGTCATGTCCCGTTTACACACATCTTTGTATCGTAGTAGAGGCTGACCCTGAGATCTCTTACCCATCTGTAATTCACCAAAAAAAGATGGCCTTTGGTATTCTACCATCATCCATCCTCCTAACGTTTCCTTTCCATCTAAGTCTACGAAGACTGTGCATGGAATATACTGTCACACAACCTGATATTTCCAATACTTCAGTAGGGGAGACTGGGGAGAAATGGACATAGGGGAGAAATGGACCACCCCCTCTCTGGCCCCTGGCTGTGATGCAATGAAAGTGAATCCATAATAAGTTTGTTTTCCACATCAAACATAGTCCGAATTTTTCATTTGCCATCGACTTCCCGCACAGGTCGTTCCCACGCAAAGTTTGAAAAATTTTCTGCACTAAAGTTTCTTTTTCCAGTTCCAGACACCATCGTAAAGCAGACGCATAGTCAGGAATCAGGACAAGGTAATTACGTTAATATCTTTATTTACTTGTTATTTAAGAGTTCATATAAAAAAATATAGCATATAATATTAGATTTAAGAGACTTTATGGCTGAATAGTTTAATACATTGATGGGGGAGAAATGGACCGGTTCATTTCTCCCCATGGTTCATTTCTCCCCATAGAAGAAATTGACAAGACAGTCTGTTGTTATTAAAAGTGTTGAAGATTGCATTCGAATATCAGCATTATTGATTCTTTTTAATACTGGGGTCTAAATCTAGACCAATAAAACTGTTAACAAATTTGATTTCAGTGATTTATTAAAGATGCACGCCATTCGTGCTATGATCAGTATTTCTTTGCAAATGATAGGCCTACCATTCTAAATGTTATATAATTCTGTCACTCTTTTGTTTCAGATGCCAAGATTGTACATCAGAAACACCAACAAGGGTCTCGTTACGGAGGAACGTATGAGAGAAGCTGTTAATGCTGTGAAAAATGGAATGAAAGTGAGGAAAGCTGCAAGGGAGTACGGCATTGCTCGCTCTACCCTCAATAACAATCTTACAAAAGACAGAGAAGGAAATGGTCTGGCATAGCCTTGTTTTCACAGCTAAGCAAGAAGCTGATTTTGCTAGTTACTTGAAAGATTGCGCAAGAATGTTCCATGGACTCACAACTAAAAACGTTCGTATTTTGGCGTACGAGATGGCGAAAGTCAATAACATTGCACATCCTTTAACCTGGGATGAGCAAATGATGGCAGGGAATGACTAGCTTTGTGGATTTTTGCGACGGAATCCCGAGCTGTCCATAAGGCAACCTGAGGCAACATCTCTGGCTAGAGCTACAGCTTTCAACAAACATAATATTTGCACCTTCTTCAACATTGTGAAGGAAACCATTACAAAACTAAATGTGAGTGGAGCTCAAATCTACAATTTGGATGAGTCAGGTCTGACCACTGTACAGAAAGTGCCAAAAGTAATTGCCCCACGAGGAGTGAAGCAAATAGGCCAGGTGACATCCAGAGAAAGAGGAGAACTGGTCACAATCTGTTGCATTGTGTCAGCTGCGGGTCACATTATCCCTCCAGTTTTTGTGTTTCCCAGAAAAATTTTTAAGAATTTTATGCTTGCTGGAGCACCTGAAGGTTCCCTTGTCCTTGTGAATGAATCAGGTTGGATGACCCGTGATAATTTCGTCAAAGTTATAAATCACTTCATTAAGCATTCAAGACCTTCCAATGACTTCCCTTTGATTTTGATCTTGGACAATCACGATTCCCACATTTCATTTGAATCACTTGAACTGTGCAAGAAAAACAACATTTATGTGATCACGTTGCCACCACACACCTCATCTAAAACTCAGCCCTTGGACCGTTCAGTTTTTGGACCCATGAAGTCGGTCTACAACAATGCGTGTGATTCATGGATGATGAAAAATGTTGGGACACCACTGACAATCTATCAAGTTGCAAATCTAGGAGGCCACGCTTTTCTTAAAGTGGCAACTCCCATTAACATTCAATCAGGCTTTGCAGTGTCAGGTATTTGGCCCTTTAACGAAGATGTTTTTACAGAAGATGATTTTATGCCTTCAGAAATAACGAACAGGCCCATCAGCAAGGACAGTGAAAATGCCACTTTAGAAAGCAACGAACAGACATGATCAGCATCTCCACATTGTGGTACCAGCACAGATCAAACTGCACAAGAATTTCATGAAAATCAGAAAGAGTGTAATGTTGAGAACCTTGTAGATGACTTGCAGGAAATATCAGGGAGTCTTCAACATAAAGCTACTTCTTCCTTTACTTCGCCTCATGTTTTCAGAGGACTACCAAAAGCTGGTCCGCGAAAAGATTCAAATAATATGAGGAAAAGAGGAAAAACTATGCTGGCTACTTCTACGCCAGAAATGGATCGAATTAGGGAAAGAGCGGTGATGAAAGAAAAGGCAGCAAAAGTTCCACCCAAAAAGGCAAAGAGACAGCTGCTGAAAGAACTTGATGTTGATTCAGATCCAGAAACTGACATTTTGTTTTGTGATGACACAGATTCTGATGTTTCATTTGGTGAAAATGAGGAGTGTACGGTTAGCTTGACTGTTGTGCGTGAGGTTTTTGAAGGTCAGTGTGTGCTATGTGAATATGGAACAAAGAAGACTTGTGTTTACTATGTAGGAATTGTAAGGGGAGACATTGATGATGATGGTGATGTTGAGGTAGAGTTCTTGCGCAAGAGTGAGAAGGTTGCTGGTAAATTTGTTAAGCCTAAGGTAGAAGATGTCGCCAGTGTCTCAATTACATGTATTAAAGCACAGCTTACTAGATCTACAATCACTGGAACCACTTCTAGGACCAAAGATGGCTATGTCTTCAAAGAAAGTCTTGCAGGCATAAATGTTCGATAAAACTTTATATTAGATTAATATATCATATTAAACTTTTTTACTGTCGCTTAAAATAATAAAAAAAAACTGCAAATATCCTTTTAATGATTATTTATTTCTTATAGCAATATGGATGAGTTGTTGCTGCTTCTTTTTAAAAAAGGTCCATTTCTCCCCACTATGGTCCATTGCTCCCCACGTGCTGGTCCATTTCACCCCAATGGTGGTCAATTTCTCCCCATGTTCATATACATTTTTGAAATGCATTTTGTAAAGAAACATATAGAAATAGATTGCTAAATGTTTTCCCCTTTTAAAATAAATGAATGTACAACATTTTAGTCATGGTTTTGTTATGTTTCGATAAAATCTGTTCCGGTGATGAGCACAAATTGAAAACTACAAAATTGTTGGTCCATTTCTCCCCAGTCTCCCCTATTTGTGATTTTGTCTTGCCACTTAATACCAAGTATTCTTCGCAGACACCGCATATGAAAGCTGTTTAAACGTTTCTCTTGGTGTGAGTAAGTTGTCCAGGTTTCACTGCCATAATGAAGAGTACTAAGGACACAGGCTTGATAGACAAGGACTTTTGTTTTGGCAGTAAGCTTCCTGTTCTCCCAGACTCTTTTTCTTAACCTGTTCATTATTGTTGCTGCCTTACCAATCCGGATATTGATTTCCTGATCTATGATTAATTTGCTATTTACCTCTGTTCCTAGATATGCAAAATGGTCTACTATCTCCAGTTCGGCGTCGTCAATAAAGATTGATGGTACACCATGTGCACCTTGTGACATAATCTGTGTCTTCTTTTTGTTAATTGTTAAACCAAATTCAGAACAAGCATTGGAGAATGCAGATAGTAAACATTGCAATTCTTCCTCAGAGTGGGTCGTAACTGCAGCATCATCTGCAAAAAGCAACTCTCTGATCAGTACCCTCCTAATTTTGGTCTTAGCCTTCAATCTCTGAGCATTGTAGAGGCCGCCATCTGAGCGTGAGTGAATGTATATACCACCATCCTGATCACGAAAGGCATATTTTAATAGAAGTGGGAAATATGTTTTAAAGAGGGTGGGAGCTAGTACACAACCTTGCTTAACTCCACTCTTGATTTCAAACTTTTTAGAAGTTGCACCATCAAACTTGATTATACCCTTCATGTCTGTGTTGAACGATTCCACAATGGACAGAAGAGTTGGTGGGCAGCCAATCTTCTTTAGTGCCTTGAACAGACCCTCACGACTGACCAAATCAAATGCCTTTGTGAAGTCTATAAAGGCAATAAACAGTGATTTATTCTGTTCACGGCATTTTTCTTGCGTTTGTCGCAATAAGAATATCATATCAATGGTAGACCGGTTCTGTCGAAAGCCACACTGTGATTCGCGGTAGACTTGATCTCCCAGGACTTAAAGTCTGCACAGAACAATTCCCGGCAAATACTTTGCCAACAATACACAGAAGTGAGATATCCCTATAGTTGTTACAGTCGCTCCGATCGCCCTTGTTCTTGTAAACAGTATAAAATGACACAAAGTAGTGCAGCTTTACATAACAGAATTACGACACATACAGGACGTTGCGGCGATTAACCTTCATCAGCAAACAAACACATACACAAAACACAACATATAGTCACGGAGAAGATATCCTGTGACTATATTAAGACGTGACGACAGGACAAGAAGAATAAGAAAAATAGAACAGGTAGCTGGTAACGGCTTAGATTAAGTGAATGGATCTAAAACCTGGATTGCAACATATAACGATTAACAGAAAAAAGTACACTTAGTTGCAGTTGTAAACATTGTAAAAATATGAATCGAATTCTGTTTGGTAAGCGACGCCCAACATTCGGCACTAACAGAAAACAGGTAGTACCATCTGCTGTTATACGGTAGCTCAGTCATATCTGACAAGGACCTGACAACAAAGGCAATATTATATTATATTATATTATATTATATTATATTATATTATATTATATTATATTATATTATATTTTATTATATTATATTATATTATATTATATTATATTTATTATTGTTGTTATTATAATAATAATAATCTTTTAATCTTGCCTAGGACATCAACAGCAGCTGAAAAAATGCTGATGTTGACTGCAACGTCCTGTAAGAGATATGCAAAAAGCAAGTTATTATTATTATTATTATTATTATTATTATTATTATTATTATTATATTCAGAACTGCAAGCTGCTAATGTAAATCTATTTAGTTGGGAGCTCACGCCTATATGCGTACCAACTCATGCGTGTGAGAGCTTGTGTATATGTGTGTATGTATATGAGTGAACCATATCATGCGTGTGAAAAATTGTGTGTGCGTGCGTGTGTGTGTGTGTGTGTGTGTGTGTGTGTGTGTGTGTGTGTGTGAATACCAACTCATGCTACTGAGAACGTGTATATGTGTGTGTGTGTGTGAGTGTGTTTGTGTGTGTGTGTGATTGTTTATGTCTAAGGTGGGGAGACAGTTTGTACACCAGTCCCACCTCGACAGACAGAAGCTCTTCTCAAGGCTGAGAGTAATGCCTAGAGATGCCCAGACAACAAGCTGTGAGGCGCACTGATTGTGCCTAATGACTGTCTGTTTGTTGTTTGGTGTATAGGAGACAGCCATCAAACCAGATCTCTAATGCAAATAACCAGAGACAGGACATTTAACGGCCGTATCGATCTGGAGTACAAGCTGGCACATCTGACTACAGCCACTGCCTGGTGTTGTTCATAGGTCCCGCAAGCTGGTCTAAGGTTTCCGACATCTACATTCCAGGAACGGGAGTCTAGTGACATCAACCAGGGACACGGGGATGAGATGACTGCACTGTGTACTCAAGTACAAGCAGGGACACGGGGATTAGATGAATGCACTGTGTACTCAAGTACAAGCAGGGACACGGGGATGAGATGACTGCATTGTGTACTCAAGTACAACCAGGGACACGGGGATTAGATGACTGCACTGTGTACTCAAGTACAAACAGGGACACGGGGATGAGATGACTGCACTGTGTACTCAAGTACAAGCAGGGACACGGGGATGAGATGACTGCATTGTGTACTCAAGTACAACCAGGGACACGGGGATTAGATGACTGCACTGTGTACTCAAGTACAAACAGGGGCACGGGGATGAGATGACTGCACTGTGTACTCAAGTACAAGCAGGGACACGGGGATGAGATGACTGCACTGTGTACTCAACATCAACCAGGGACACGGGGATGAGATGACTGCACTGTGTACTCAAGTACAACCAGGGACACTGGGATGAGATTAGTGCACTGTGTACTCAAGTACAACCAGGGACACGGGGATGAGATGACTGCACTGTGTACTCATGTACAACCAGGGATACGGGGATGAGATGACTGCACTGTGTACTCGAGATGGGTATCGCAATATGCATCTGTGCATTAAGAGTGATGGGGAGTTAACTCCAGTTAATTACACTATTTAAATTATGTTGTAAGGACGATTCTAGCAACAGCGTTTGTATATACTGTGCAACCGTCTACAAATGGAACGCAGGGCGACGAAAGATATAAGGGAAGATCATTTATATAAATGGCAAATAGCAGAGGGCCAAATATACACCCCCGAGGTACTCCAATATTAATGGTAATGGTTTGAGATTACGATTTATTGTGTGATACTACTTGTTTTCTGTTTAATAAAATTGATTTTTATCAATGTCACTATATTAAGGCTTAATTTCATTGTCTCTATTTAAAAAAAAAAAATTAAAATAGATTGATCTATCATATCGAATGCTTGTCTAAAGTCTATAAACACCGCTCCACATAGGGTATTGTTTTTAATATTTTGATGCCAGTTTTCTATCATGTTTGTTAGAGCCGTATTATAAGAATATATTGGCCGACACCCTGATTGACTGTCAGCTATTAATTTGTGGCGAACTAAGAGTTATAGTATTGTTTTGTAAATGTGCTTTTCTAGCAGTTTGGATAGTGAGTATAATGTGGAAGTTGGTCTATAGTTACTCATTAGACGATCACCTAACGAACCAGCTTTTAAATGTGGATATACTTTAGCGATTTTAAAGGCTGATGGGAAGTGACCTTTGGTGAGACACTGTTTATATATAAAAGTTAGTTACTCACAGATCACCGGTGCAGCGCTGCGGAAAATCCGATTAATGATTCCATCTTGTCCTGATGAGTTATTGTTTCTTTTTTTTTTTTTTATGTTACTGAGATGAATAAATACTTCAGTGATCGTCATTAGCGATATGTTGGATGGAATGTCTCTATAGCATTTATTCTCACAATATGATGACAATTAAAGATATACCATGAGGAGAATCTGGTATTGCAGCCTTCAACTGGTTTATGTCGGATTGAAAGAAACTACTGAATTGATCACGTGTAGCCTGATTTGATGGTAATGATTGTGATGACTTGTGATTGTTTGTTAAGGTATTAATTGCTTTCCATATATCTTTAGTATTCGTTTGATCGATTATTAAGTTCTTAAAGTAGTTTTTCTTTTCCTTTCGAATAACATATTGAACTTTGTTTCTAAGACTACGGTACATAGATCTCTATTTTCATGTACCCTGTCCCAGTCTCTCATAATTTCAACTACGTCATGTGTCATCCACGGGTGTTTAGTGTAATATCTAACTCAAACTTCCTTAAATGGAACATGCTTATGGAATACACTTAGAAAGGTCTTCAGCCAGTGGTCCAGAGCATCATCTGGGCCGGGAAGTTGGTAAACATAGTCCAGAGATGAGTTGAACAAGTCTTGTAGAAAAATATCTCGATTAAAATTGTTATAATTTTTTTTATATTTTATACTCATGCGTTTGTGTTTCGGAGTTTTGGTACCTCTTTTCGACCACGTGCAACATATTGGGTAGTGGTCAATCACTGCATTAATAGGTACAGTACATTCTGTGATGTTTTCAGAACATGTAGTATAAATGCGATCTATCAGTGTTGCAGATGATTTTGTTATTCGAGTGGCTTGTTTGAATAACTGTTGGAAGTTAGATGACTCTATTATTATTTCCCATGTTTTGTTTGATTTGTTAGTGTCTATGTTGACGTCACCTAGCATTATTATTTCTCTTGCATTAGTAAGGACAACATCCATCGTAGTGGTGAATTTTTCATACCAGATGTTTCCTGCAGTGGGGTTTTGATAAAGGGTATGCGATTTTTAAGTTTAACCTCAAGCCACACACGATCAATCTCACTGGTTTCAAAATCTAGCCTACGGTGAACGTTAAGTGAATTAGAAATATAGTGAGTGACACAGAGAGGCATAGACCGACGGGGAGGGAGAGACAGACAGAGAGAGAGAGAGAGAGAGAGAGAGAGACAGACAGACAGAGAGAGAGAGAGACAGAGAGAGAGAGAGAGAGAGACAGAGAGAGAGAGAGAGAGAGAGAGAGAGAGAGATGTACAACAGGTATTGAGATGAACTAATGACTCGCAGCTGTACAGCATGCTAAAGTGTAAGAGTGAACAGTATATTTTAAAGACTGTGAAGTGTTTGAAAATATTGTTGGTCTAAGTTTTGTATGTACCTATTATCTATAAATATAAAAGAGACTGTATGTTTGTGGTTGGGGATGTATTGGATTAGTTCGATAACGGTACATCCGATTGGGATGAAATTTTCTACACCTCTTCCTTTCATTCCCGTGCAACCGACTGTAATAGTTTCTTAGTGTAAAATCGGCTACTTACTTACTAAAATTTCATTTTGTAATTACATGACTTTACATAAGAAATATTCTATAAAGGGACATAACTTTTAGTAGCATTGATATATCTTAGGTTAAGTCCCCTGGCTATAGATAGCTATATAAATAAATAGATACATAGATAGATAGATCTGACCCGATAGATAGAGAGGGTGGGATAGACGAAGTGAGAGACGGACGGGAGGCAGGCAGACAGACAGATAGATAGACAGATAGATAGACAGACAGACAGACAGCCGGGTCGACAGACAGACAGACAGACAGTCGGGAACGGGAACTTATATGACTACTTATATGAATTAAATTAGATGCTCTCCACCAGGGACTGGGTGAAGCCGGGCCGGGTCAGACAGACAGATAGACAGACAGACATACAGATAGTCGGGAACGGGAGCTTATATGACTACTTATATGAATTAAATGAGATGCTCCCAACCAGGAGCTGGGCGAAGCCGGGCCGGGTCAGACAGACAGACAGACAAACAAGCAGACAGACAGACAGACAGACAGACAGACAAACAAGCAGACAGACAGACAGACAGACAGACAGACAGACAGACAGACAGACAGACAGACAGACAGACAGATAGATAGATAGATAGATAGATCCCCGCCAGGGCCTGGGCGAAGCCTGGCCGTGTCAGCTAGTGTTGCATAAATTTTACAGAGGGTAATATAAAACATGGACCGGCAATATGTTCAAACAATGTACAGTCATTACAAATACACCACATACAACAGTTGGTGAGAAACCCAACATTAACATGATAGAAGTAGGCACTGAGATGATAGGAGTAGGCACTGAGATGATAGAAGTAGGCACTGAGACAAACAATGACCGAGTGATGTGATAGAAGTAGGCACTGAGATAAACAATGGCCGAGTGATGTGATAGAAGTAGGCACTGAGACAAACAATGGCCGAGTGATGTGATAGAAGTAGGCACTGAGACAAACAAGGACCAAGTGATGTGATAGAAGTAGGCACTGAGATGATAGAAGTAGGCACTGAGATGATAGAAGTAGGCACTGAGATGATAGAAGTAGGCACTGAGACAAACAATGGCAGAGTGATGTGATAGAAGTAGGCACTGAGACAAACAATGGCCGAGTGATGTGATAGAAGTAGGCACTGAGATAAACAATGGCCGAGTGATGTGATAGAAGTAGGCACTGAGACAAACAATGACCGAGAGATGTGACAGAAGTAGGCACTGAGATTGACAATGACCGAATGATGTGACAGACATAGATACGCTTCTGGAAGTGGGTCAAGGCGGGGCACACCCCATCGCACACGACCCCTCTACCGCCCCTGTATGACCCATACTCCAGTATTGCAACCCCTAGCCTGTTTACTCCGTCTATCACACAGCGGCGTAGCCAGGATCTGATGTCGTGTGGACAAATGGATAAAACAATGCTAAATGAACACGTCAACAGAAGGCTGGCCCACCTGGCTACGCCTCTGGGCCCACATCCTGGTATCCGGTACTGCAGCTCGCCGGCAGGTATTTGCTGCATGAATCCCCAACACCTGGCGTCCTCGGAGAGAGGCCACCTGTCACTCGCATTTAATACATGACTAGAAGTTTGAACACTGACTCACCACATTGTGTGTGCAACAGGTAGAGACAGGATTAGGTGTTCAGCTGCAGAGTGGAAGCATGTGGGGCACCTAGTCTGTGGGAGTTGCGGAGCTAAGACAGCACAGAATTGGACAAGGTTTGCGGACAGCAAGAGTGGAAGATGATAGTGAGTGGAGATCACGAAGTCGACTGAATGAAAGAGAGTCTAGGAACTCAGATGTTTATGGGTGAGAATTGGATATACAACATGCAAATACGAACATGATGTAATAGATGTAGATGAGTGGGAATTTGATGCACAACATGTAAATACAAACATAAATTACGAGAAGTTTTTGGATAATAAAGTGTTGTGACAGAAGTTAATAAATGAGAAGCTGATAAACAAGAAGTTGACAGTTAAGAAATTGATGTACCAGAAATTGATACTTTAGAAATACATGTATCAGAAGGTATAGATTAGAAACCGATGCAGCAGAATTTGATGAATGAGAAACCTATGTACAAGAAAACGATAGAAGAACACGAATGAGCCAGAAGTTGATACAGGAAAAAATCCTTTACTCAAAGTTGGTACATGAGAAACTGATATAACTTGAGTCGATACATGAGAAATTGATGCAACAGACCTTGATATAAAAGAAACTGATGCACGAGAAGTTGATAGATAATAAGTATATGTTTGACGGTAGGGGGCATGAGATACCGACAGTTGTTGAATGCGAAATTTATGTACCAGAGGATGACAGACAAGAGACTGGAGTAGCATAAGATACCAACAGTTGTTGAATGAGACATTACTGTTCTAGAGGATGACAGACAAGAGACTGAAGTAGCATAAGATACCAACAGTTGTTGAATGAGAAATTGCTGTACCAGAGGATGACAGACAAGAGACTGAAGTTGCATGAGACACCAACAGTTGTTGAAGGAGAAATTGCTGTACCAGAGGATGACAGACAAGAGACTGAAGTGGCATAAGATACTAACAGTTGTTGAATGAGAAATTACTGTACCAGAGGATGACAGACGAGAGACTGAAGTAGCATAACATACTAACAGTTGTTGAATGAGAAATTACTGCACCAGAGGATGACAGACGAGAAACTGGGGTAGCATGAGATATCAACAGTTGTTGAATGAGAAATTGCTGTACCAGAGGATGACAGACGAGAAACTGGGGTAGCATGAGATATCAACAGTTGTTGAATGAGAAATTGCTGTACCAGAGGATGACAGACAAGAGACTGAAGTAGCAGAAGTTGATAGGTGACTAAAGTAGGTATCAGATATTGATAAATGAAAAACTGAAGTGCCAGAAAACGATAGACGACAATGTGATGTACAAGAAGTTGATAGAAGACGACAATTTGATGAACCATAAATTGATGAAACAACAGAAATGAGATTCCTGAGAAGAATACGCAACGTATCAAGAAGAGACAAGATCAGAAATGAAGAAATCAGGACTAAAGTGGGGGTTATAGCAGCACTAGATTTTATTAGAAAGCAGCAAGTCAAATGGTTTGGCCATGCAAGTAGGTTACCATTCAACAGCATACCACAACAAGCAATGATATACACACCAGATGGAAACAGAGGAAGAGGCCGACCACGTAAACGTTGGATGGAGGGAATAGCAGAGTCCATGGGAATATCGATATATGAAGCCCATAATCGGGCACTCTCACGATGTTTATACTTCACCTGGACACCGCAAGGTACAAGTGAAACATGATGAGATGAGATGATAAATTGATAGGTGAGGAATTGGTGCACCAATAGTGAACAGACAAGAAATCGAAGCAGCAGTTGGTGACATATACGATACGGATACTACGGTCGGTAATAGGTAGTTACTAATGTACTAAAATTACACGAATGATCGAATTAAAACAGCAGTAAACCAAACATTCTTTGCTGCTGAACCAATGATCAGATATAAAACCGCAGCGATACCTCCTCCATCTCCGAAAGAACCATTGTCTCCGTACACCAAAGCAAGCTGCATTTACCAATTCCAGTGTGAGTGCCAAGCAGCTTCCATATGCAGAACGGAAAGGCAGCCAATCGGGTGGCCGAACAGTGTGGGTGGAAAAGAGAGTCAGTCAGTCTCCAGGAATCCATGTGCAGTCAACTGGCAGTAAAACACCCTGATCGGCAATTTCTCAACAAGTCACAAACTACGGTCATAAAGTTAAAGACGAAGCGCTTCTTATACTGTATTCCACGAACAATACACGATTGCTCAAAAATAGTTAAGCCTTAGCAATTAGGCGGTTACAGCCAATTTTGTGGAATCATAAATAGTTCGTTATAATTTGAGATTATTGTGGGGATAACAAATACTTCATATTCGAACAATACCTGTGACTATGTATTTTAAGTATTTGAGCCAAAGTATTATTCTTGTATTCACGCATACGATACATAACTCTACAGTATGCACCTGGCGAGATGCAGCGAAACATGCCTGGCAATAAATCCTGCAACATGTTGTTTGTGTCTTCTGTGCTTAAATATACTGCAAGATGATAGATACGAATCTGAAGATCTGAAGTTGATCAATCAGAATCTGTGACATCAGAAGCAGAAATATGAGAGCCGGATGTTCCAGAAGTTGATTCTTATTGTCCTGGAATTGAATGGAATCTGACAGATCACTCACTGGTGTCTGCACACAACAGAAGGACCATATAAACTAGACACATTCACTCACTGGTGTCTGCACACAACAGAAGGAATATATAAACTAGACATATTCATTTACAGATGCCTGCACACAACAGAAGAAATATATACACTCGACACATTCACTCACTAGTGCTTGCACACAACAGAAACACTCAATGTTAGGACATAGTCAATTATGTGGAGCTGATGGACAACTAGAAACATTCACTCACAAATTCCCCCACACAACGGAAGGACTATATAAACTAGACATATTCACTCACTGGTGCCTGCGCACAATAGAAAGACTATATAAACTAGATACTTGGTTCCAAATGTTGCTGTATGTAGCCGGGGCGCAGTGTTTGGGTGAGCGCCCAACATTGCTTAAATACCCCAATGGCCCGTGAATACATAACCTATGCAGCAAAAGTCCAACTCCTGGCCTTCACGTGACGGAACTGTTTCTACTAACAGGAGAAGGGGCGACGGCGAGTTTCTGGCGCCGGAAAATAACCAGTGTGCTCTAGATGTGTATACACATACATGCATGTGCAGACACGTGTGTGCGTGTGTACACATCTAAACTCGAGTGAGACCACAGTCTACTCTAGCAAAGGAAAGGTGCTGAAGACGGAGGCAACCAGCCAGAAGGCGCACCACAGAAATCAGGATGCCACGCAATAACGCAAAATGGAATATATCGACTACTGCTAAATGTTATGGTGCTCGCCCTGCTTTGGACCCCCAGGCAGGTGCAGTGCCGGGCCCTATGTCTCTAAAGGGTCCAACCTCAGCTACTGGAGGTCCTTCTCAGATGTCCTGTGGAGCCAGGGGACATGAGAATAGAACAGCTGGCCATACTAAACAAAGACTTAAAATAATGCACTGGAATGCGGAGGGAGTCAGCAACAAAAAAATAGAATTAGAAAACATCCTTGACCAAGAAAAAGTAAGTATATGTTGCTTGCAAGAAACTCACCTCAACGAAAATATAGCCTTCAAAATCAGAGGCTACCAGTGTTACCGATCTGACAGAAAGGACAGGCGAAAAGGTGGGATACTTACCCTTGTAAAAAATAACATCACTGCTTCACAAATCGAAGTCTACATGGAAGGGGCTGAGTATCAGACACTTAAACTTAAGACAGATAATACAAACCTACATCTGATCAATTACTACTGTCCAAGTGACCGCCCACAGACACTGGACACATTACCATTAACAGAAAAAAATGATTGTGTGTGGCGATTTCAATAATCACTCGCAGAGTTGGGGCTATGATCACATGGACCAGAGAGGAGAGAGACTGGAAGACTGGCAGGATGAGAATAGATTCATCTTGGTTAACAAGCCGTCCGACTCACATACTTTCCACTCGAGATCATGGCACACTACAACTACACCTGATCTGGCTTTTCATTCACCAGACCTGGAGTGGAACATTACACGAATTGTTGGGAAACAACTTGGTGGCAGCGACCATCGGCCAGTATTTCTAACTGTAGAAAATGAGCTTGTAAGTGAAAGCAGCACCCTCTCGAGGTGGAACTACAAGAAAGCAGACTGGGCAATGTACAAGAATCGCACCAGCATACTGGTTAGAAACCTGAACACTGAGAAAGACATAAATAAAGTAGTTAAAGAGTTTGGGAAATGCATACTACAGGCAGCGCTAGAAACAGTACCAAGAGGAGCCCGTAAACAATATAAACCCTACTGGAATAGTGAACTGGAACAGTTGCATAATGATGTGGAAGTGTGTAGAAAGCAAGCAGAGGCCACACCCAGCCAAGAGCACCACAATAAATTCCAGCACGCAAAAGCCAAATTTCAAAGGGCCAAGCTGCAGGCTAGACGGAAAAGCTGGCAGGAAAAAACAGAGTCTCTGAACTTTGAAAGAGACACAAGGAAATTGTGGAAGCTAATAAAACAACTTAAAGATGAGGGCACAGGGAGAAACTCAAAAATTGCACTACATAAAGATGGAAACATCTTAACAAGAAAGCAAGCAGCTGACCATTTTGAGGACTCATTCGCACAAGATAACAATATCAAAATTAGTCCAGAGAAACAACAAGAGATTCGAGAGAAACGGCAACATACAGGACAGAAGGAAATAGTACATGAGGTTCTAGATTCACCCATCACAATCAGCGAACTGGAGCTAGCCATATCAAAACTGAAAATGAGAAAGTCACCAGGAGCTGATGGTATCTCCAATGAAATGATCAGGAACCTAGGAACAGAGGCCAAAGCAAAGCTGTTGCAGATCTTCAATAACAATTGGACCTTAGGCAGTGTTCCAGAAGCCTGGAGAGAAGCAATCATGATACCCCTCCTAAAATCAGGGAAAGATAGTTCCATTGCCTCTAGCTACAGACCAATTAGCCTCACCAGCAGTCTCTGCAAAACACTGGAGCGCATCATCAATCACAGACTGTAGTGGTACATTGAAAGTAAAAACATCCTTGTGCCACAGCAGGCTGGCTTTAGGCAGTGCTACTCTACGGAAGATCAGACAACCTACCTCTCTCAAGAAATTGAGGATGCATTCCAAGAGAAGAAGCTGGTGCTTGCGGCATGGATAGATTTGAAGAAAGCCTTTGACAAAGTCTGGAAAGAAGGTCTGATGAAGAAACTGAGAAACTGCAAAGTCAATGGAAGAATGTACAAATGGGTGAAAGCATACTTGCATAACAGAAGAGCCCGAGTACAGAGCGACGGACTAAAGAGCAAGAAAGTACTACTGCGTCACGGTGTTCCCCAGGGCGGAGACTTGTCCCCCACACTTTTTCTAATCTTCATCAATGATCTCGTTGCTAATCTACAGAATGGAATTAAAGCGGCCGATGACCTGGTTCTATGGAGCACAAATGAACATGCATCAGTGGCCACCAGATTGCTACAAAGATCTGTAGATACATTTCTTGCATGGGCAAATAGATGGTGTGTCAGCATAAACACTGACAAGTGCAGCACCACCCTATTTACTCTCTCTCCAAAACAAAAGGCAGGGACCATCCAGATAAATGGAACACCCCTATGAGAAGATAAAGAACCAACATACCATGGAGTAACATTTGATGACAGGCTGACATGGAGAAAGCACATCAACAAAGCAGTAGCAAAAGCCAGAAGGAAAATAGCCATTCTGAGAAAGCTAAGTGGAACCACATGGGGAGCCAATGGGAAAATACTTAGCAAAGTTTATCAACAGAGCATACGACCAACCTGGAATACGGGTCAACTGCGTGGTGTTCGGCATCAAACACCACACTACAAGAGCTGGACAAGGTGCAAAATCAAGCACTTAGAGTCACCACAGGAGGTATGAGATCAACCCCTATAGTGGAAATGGAGAAGATGGGGAGGACACAAGCACTGAGTGAGCGCAGAGATACGAAAATGCTTATACAAGCAGAAAAGTTCCTCAGCTTGCCAGGCCACCCTATGAAGAACAGATTTGAAAACCCAGCTTTGGGGCAGTTGAAAAGAAGTAGTTTTATCCACCAGACCAAACTACTCTGCAGAGAAACCACCGATCTGTCCACAGTTGGTATCCCCCTAACAACTATTCTTGAGCGAACTCCATGGAGAGATGAACATAGACTATCATTACAAATCCAGACAAAAGTGAGAGGAATATTTGACAAGGAAGAACAGAACAGTTTGCTGCGCAGAACAGCCACTCTCAGCTTCCTTGATGAAGAATACCAACAGGACCTCTGGATCCGAGTCTACACAGATGGGTCAGCACAAAATGCTGTTCGAAATGGAGGAGCGGGAGTGTACTTGGAATACCCAAATAATACTAGGGACACAGCTAGTGTACCGACAGGAAAGTACTGCCATAACTACGATGCTAAAATTGAGGCAATCAAGATAGCAACAGAGAAATTACTAAATACCAGCAATGGTACACAACCTGTGGTGCTATTGACAGATGGAAAATCAGTACTCGAGGCGTTCCTGTCTGGAAAATTGCCAGTACTAAGGACACTACTTTCTGAACTTAGCAGTCAGCATAAGGTAACCATACAGTGGATAACATCCCACTGTGGAGTACCCGGAAACGACAGAGCTGATCAATTGGCTAAGGAAGGAGCCAAAGAAGAACAGCCTGATGTGCCCGTTACATATCACCAAAAGAAAAGAATGATCAAATCAGTCAGAAAGCCACCAAAACCTGCTCAAGATGACTACCACGTTATGGACAGACCAGAACAAGTCATTATTCTGCGGCTCAGAACAGGGCACAATAAATTACGCAACCACATGTATACAAAATTCAAGATTGGTGAAACAGCCATGTGCACATGTGGATTGGCGTCGCAGACAGCAGAGCACATACTCCAAGACTGCCCAAAATATAACATATCTAGGCAAACCTTCTGGCCTAGAGAGACGACAGTGGAAGATAAACTCTATGGACCGCTGTGTGAACTGAAAAAGACAGTTCAATTCATACAAGAGACAGAATTGCAGTTATAGGCATTTTTCAAGCGAACGAAAGAAGAAGAAGAAGAACTAGATACTTATACTCACTGCTGTCTGCACACAACAGAAGGACTATATAAACTAGACATATTCACTCACTGGTGTCTGCGCACATTAAAAGGACTACATAAACTAGATACTTATACTCACTGGTGTCTGCGCACATTAAAAGGACTACATAAACTAGATACTTATACTCACTGGTGTCTGCACACAACAGAAGGAATATATAAACTAGACATATTCACTTACTGATGCCAGCACACAACAGAAGGAATATATAAACTAGACACATTCACTCACTGGTTTCCCCACACAACAGAAGGTCTATATAAACTAGACATATTCACTTACTGATGCCAGCACACAACAGAAGGGCTATATAAACTAGACATATTTACTCACTGATGTCCGCACACAACAGAAGGAATATATAAACTAGACCATTCATTCACTGGTGAATGTGCACAACAGAAGGACTATATAAACTAGACACATTCACACATTGGTGCCTGCACACAATAGAAGGACTCAATATTAGAAAGAGACATTTATGTGGAGCTGAGGGACAACTAGAGGAAAGCAACGTCAAACTACCTCTTTAAAAGTGCCTAGTATATCATGATTAGCTTAAAGACTGATCATCGCAAGACAAGGACAGAGACGTTAAAATTAGCAACTTGGAACGTTAGGACGTTAAACAACGACGGAACATTAGAGAACATAAAACAAGAAATTGAAAGGGAAAAAAAATTAATATTTTAGGTATGTGCGAAACGAGATGGACAGGAGCAGGCATCAAGATAGAGGAAGATTTCAAGATTATTTATTCTGGAGGTGAAGATCGTCATAGAGGAGTGGCAATTATTTTGGACCGGAAAACAGCAAATTCTGTTCAAGGATATTGGGCCGTGTCGGACAGAGTTCTACTAGTTAAATTAAGTGGCAGACCTTTTAGCATAAATATTATTCAAGTATATGCCCCAAAAGGAGAATCCAGTGAAGATAGTGTAAAAGAATTTTATAATGACATAGAGTCTGCCTTAAAGAAATGTAAAAATTCAGAAAAAAACATCATAATAGGAGACTTCAGTGCAAAAGTAGGAAATCAAGGGGATAGATACACAGTAGGAAACTATGGTTTAGGAGAAAGAAATGAAAGAGAATACAGACTCGTAGAGTGGGCAATAGAACAGGAAATGATTGTAGGAAACACCTCGTTCAAGCAACACCCTAGAAGATTATGGACATGGAGGAGTCCTGATAGCAGGATTAGAAACCAGATTGACTACATTCTGATTAGCAGAAGATTTAGAAACGCATTAACACTAGCAAAAACAGTTCCCAGTGCTGATTGTTATAGTGACCACAGATTACTCACAGGAACATTGAGGATAAAGTTGAAGAAAGTCAAGTATATAACAGGAAACACTAAATATGATTTGTGTACATTGAGTAATGACAAGGAAATACAAAACAAATTCAACATAGAAGTACAGAACAGATTTGAAATTTTGTCTGATCTAGAGATCCTATTCAAGGATGTGGATGATCAATGGGAAACGTTGAAGAATTCAATCAATGTGGCTGCAGACACAACTATTCCAAAATTAAAGAAGGTGGGTCGTAAGAAATGGATGACTGAAGAAATTTTACACCTCATGGAAACAAGAAGACTCAACAAAAATAATTCTGTAAAATATGAAGAAATTCACAGACAAGTCAGAATATTATGTAAGGAGGCAAAAGAAGCATGGCTTGAGGAAAAGTGCTAAGAAATTGAAAACCAACACAACAGTCAAAATACCAAATTAGTGCACAAAAGAATTCAGGAACTTACTAATAAAAGAACAAGTACATCAACAGGGTGTCTAAAAACCGAAGATGGCAAAATCATAATAGAAAAAGACCAGATTCTACATGTATGGACAGATTATGTGAAACACCTTTATGATGATAACAGAGACGAACAGTATGATATTAGATTTAATAATGAAGGACCGCCAATTTTGGAGATGGAGGTTCGAAATATTCTTAAGCATATTAAAGCTGGCAAGGCCCCCGGTGCAGATAACATCACAACAGAAATGATTAAAGCTTTAGAAGAATTTGGACTAGAGCAAGTCACCAGACTGATGAACACATTATATGATACTGGAGATGTACCTCCTGAATTATGTAACTCTGTATTTATTGCAATCCCAAAGAAATCAGGAACCTTGGAATGTGATCAACATAGAACAATTAGTATAATGAGTCACATCACAAAGATTTTGCTAAGAATTATCATGCAAAGAGTGAGGAAGAAGATACAACCTGAAATAGGGGAAGAACAATGTGGGTTTGTAGAAGGAAAGGGTACAGTAAATGCTGTGTATATGCTGCGAACAGTTATTGAACGTGCTATAGAAGTAAACAAGGATATACATCTTTGCTTTATTGACTATACAAAGGCTTTTGATAGAGTTAGACATGTCAACATGGTGGATATGCTTGCAGATCTACAAATTGATGGGAAAGACATTAGACTTATAAAAAACATATATTGGAAACAACAAGCTGCAATAAGGATTGATAATGAAGTGGGACAGTATCAGTCAATTAAGAGAGGTGTTAGGCAGGGATGTGTGATGTCTCCAGATCTTTTTTCCCTATACAGTGAAAATATTTTCAGAAATGTAGAGGATATAAATGGAATCAGCATTGGAGGACGAAACATCAATAACATTAGATATGCAGATGATACAGTATTAATTGCAGACAATGCGCAGGACCTGCAACAATTAGTAGATGCGGTTGTTGTACACAGTGAGCAACCGACGTTAGAATTAAATTGTAAAAAGACTCAGGTTATGGTCGTCACTAGGAATGAAGAAGTGCCACAATGTAATATACAAGTAAATGGAAATATTCTTCAACAAGTGAATCGGTACAATTATCTTGGAACAGTCATAACATCTGATGGGAGATGCCTTGAAGAGATTAGAACAAGAATCGCCATGGCGAAAGTAGCCTTTACCAAGATGAAAAACATTCTGACCAATAAAAAGATGTCAATTGAAACGAAAAAAAGAGTGTTGAGGGGATACATAGAGCCTGTTCTTTTGTATGGATGTGAAACTTGGACAATGAGCAGTCAAGCTGAAAAGCATCTGATGGCTGCAGAAATGTGGTTTCTGGGGAAAATGCAAAGCAATACCATGGACAGACAGAAAAACCAATGACCAAGTACTACAGGAGACAAATGAACATCGTAAACTGATTAGAGAAATTAGACGTAGACAGTCAAAAATTTTTGGACATGTTATGAGAAGAAATGGATTGGAGAACTTAGTGACAACTGGCAAGATCGAAGGGAACAGACCAAGAGGAAGACCGAGAGGAAAATACCTAGATGGCTTGGCCACATGGCATGGACGAGACAGGAACACTGAGCTGATCCACGACACTGGTGATCGAGTGAAATGGCGAGTCATGACCGCCCACGCCTTCCGGCCTGGCACATGATTGATTGATTGAGGGACAACTAGACACGTTCACTCACGGGTGCTTGCACACAACAGAAGGACTCACTGCACACAACAGAAGGACTCAATGTTAGGACATAGACATTTGGAGGACAGGGTCAACAAGACACGTCCCAGTGAATCAACGTGTGGGGACAAGGCGCTGGTGTCAGATGGAACAAGGACCTATGAGTCTGGTAAAAGTATTACTGGAAAGGCACAAAGCAAACGAATCATAGGAAGACGTAAACCCACACAGATAAGAGAATTAGAGACAGTAACTAATGTATGGAAGACATGGCGGAGTTGGGGGAGGGGTTGCACCAGGCAACAAACTTGGTGACCCATTGACTTCGGTTGGTTAAAGACGGATGCTCCAGTGGAGCAGACCTGAGAGAAGAAGACGAGAAGAAGAATCGTGTCCAGGCTATAAGCCTATGGAATATCATGTTCTAATCACCAAACATCTCACCATATCGTTTCTCTATCTAATCAATCAAGATCTCAAAATGTCGTTTCTCTATCTAATCAATCAACATCTCACCATATCGTTTCTCTATCTAATCAATCAACATCTCACCATGTCGTGTATCTATCTAATCAATCAACATCTCACCATGTCGTGTATCTATCTAATCAATCAACATCTCACCATGTCGTGTATCTATCTAATCAATCAACATCTCACCATGTCGTGTATCTATCTAATCAATCAACATCTCACCATGTCGTGTATCTATCTAATCAATCAACATCTCACCATGTCGTTTCTCTATCTAATCAATCAACATCTCACCATGTCGTTTCTCTATCTAATCAATCAATATCTCTTATTTCTTCTCATAACGTGACCAAAATAATTTTGACTGTCAACGTCTAATTTCTCTAATCAGTTTACTGTTTTCATTCGTTTCTTGTAGGACTTGATTATTGGTTTTTCTATCTGTCCATGGTATTCTTTGCATTTTCCTCAGAAACCACATTTCAACAGTCATCAGATGTTTTTAGCTTGTCTGCTCATTGTCCACGCTTCACATCCATATAATAATAATAATAATAATAATAATAAGTCTTTATTTTCAAAGGGTTAAGAATTGGGCACGCAGGCCCGTCTGACATTCTGCCCTTCTTCTCTATTTCCTCTCATACATTCTTTCATTCAACATCACTTATGAAGCAACTTTTGACAACAAAAGAACATTAAAACGCATGAAAAATAATCAATAACAAATGACTCACTGAAGCAGTGTTTAACATGGGCATTATAAATACCTAAGGAGGGTGTAACGTGCCATTCATAAGGGAATGTTTTTTGGCTAGTTGTCGTTTGAGATAAGTTACCATTATTGACTTTTTTGTGTTGTTTGTTATGGGGGCATGTAGTCTGTACTAAGGTAGTGTTCAAACAGGTTGCGAATGTATGTATCATGATTTGTGGTGTCTTTGATTTCTTGTGGAAGATTGTTCCACAACTGAGCGGCAGAGTATGCTAAGCTTGTTTTATATAAGTCTATCCTAGGTTTAGGGACATGAAGTATATTTAGTCGTTCGCTATGTCTAGCGTTATATTTAAACAATGGCCAAAGGTAGCTTGGAGCATTTTGAAATAGGATTTTGTGAATTAGTTTGGTTTTATTAAAAAGCAGGCGCTTGTGGAGTGGCAGTAACCGGAGACGTTTATATAGGTTAGAATTGTCGGTAAGCTTTTCACCATTAATTAAACAACAGTGCAGGCTCTATGTAGCACATTACCACGCTTTTTCTCTTGCAAATGACATTTTATTGGTCAGAATGTTTTCTATCTTGGAAAGGGCTACCTTTGCCATAGTGATTCTTGTTCTAATTTTTCAAGAAATCTCCCATGAGATGTTATGACTATTTCTAGATAATTGTATCAATTTTCTTGCTTAAGAATATTCCGTTATTTGTTTATTATATTGTGGAATTTACTTCTCCCCAGCGACGACCATAATCTGTGTCTTCTTACAATTCAATTCTAACCCTAGTTGTTCACAGTGTGCAACAATCGCATATACTAAATGTTTCAGATCCTGCTCATTGTCTGCAATCAATAATGTATCATCTGCATATCTAATGTTATTGATGTTATGTCAACCAATGATGATTCCTTTCATAACGTCAACATTTCTGAAAATACTTTCACTGTACAGGGAAAAAAACAGATCTGGAGACTTCACACATCCCTGTCTCAAACCTCTCTTAATAAGCTGATATAGAACTACTTCATTATCATTCTGTATGGCAGCTTGTTGTTTCCAATATATGTTTGTTATGAGTCTAAGGTTTTTCCCATCAATTTGCTTATCTGCAAGGATCTTCATCATGTTGACATGTTTCACTTTATCAAAACCCTTTGTGTAGTCAATAAAACAAAGATGTAAGTCTTTGTTTACTTCTATAGAACGTTCAAGTAATGTTCTCAGCATATACACATTATTTACTGTACCCTTACCTTCTACAATCCCACATTGTTGTTCTTCTATTTCAGGTTGTATTTTCTTCCTCACTCGTTGCATGATAATTCGTAGCAAAATCTTTGTGATGTGGAGCATTATACTAAGTGTTCGATACTGGTCACATTCCAAGGCTCCTGATTTCTTCGGGATTGCAATAAATATAGAATTACATAATTCAGGAGGTATATCCCCAGTATCATATATTGTGTTCAGCAGTCTGGTGACTTAATCTATTGCATATTCTTCTAAGGCATTGATCGTGTCTGCTGTGCTGGTGTCTGAACTGGGAGTCCTGCCAGTTTTCATATGGTTAAGAGGATCCTGAATTTTCATCTTCACAATTGATGGTCCTTCATTATTATTTCGAATACCATACTGTCTTCTCTTGCATCATCATAAAGGTTTTTCATATAATCTTACCATACATGTAAAATCTGATCTCTTAATATTATAATTTTTCCATCTTTTGTTTTTAGGCAGCCTGCTGATGATGTACGTGTTCTTTTATTAATAAGCTCCAGAATTCTTTTGTGCATTAATTTGTTATTCTTACTGTTGTGTTGTTTTTCGATTTCTATGCAGTTTTTTTCTCCAGCCATGTTTCTTTTGTCTCCTTCTACAATGTTATGATTTTTCTTTGAATCTCTTCATATTTTTCAGGATTATTTGTTGTGTGTCCTCTTGTTTCCGTTAGTTGTAAAATTTCTTCAGTCATCCATTTCGTACGACCTACGTTCTTTAATTTTGGAATAGTTGTTTCTGAAGCCAAATTTGTTGAATTATTCAACATGTCCAATTATTCATCCACTTCTTGAAATAGGATCAGACAATTTATCAAATCTGTTCTTTACTACTATGTTAAAATTGTCTTGTAGTCGCTTGTCAGTTTTCAATGTAAAAAGATCACATTTAGTGTTTCCTGGTGTATACTTCACTTTCCTTAACTTCACCTTCAATGCGCCTGTAATCAATCTGTGATCACTGTAACAGTCCGCATTTGGAACTGTTTTTGCGATTGTTAACGCATGTCGAAATCGTCTGGTAATCAGAATGCAATCGATCTTATTTCTAATCCTGCTGTCAGGACTCCTCCATGTCCATAATCTTCTGTGATGTTGCTTAAACCATGTGTTTCAGACAATCATTTTATGTTCTTTTGCCAATTCTACAAGTTGTTATCCTCGTTCGCTTCATTATAAAATTCCTCTATACTATCTTCACTGCATTCTCCTGTTGGGGCATGTACTTGAATGACGTTTATGTCGACATTTCTGCCGATTAATTTTACCAATAAAATCCTGTCTAACACTGCCTAATATCATATAAAAGATTTTGATGTTTTCAGATCTAAGATAATTGCTACACCTCTTTGCCTTTCTTCTTCCCCCAGAATATTTCATCTTAAAATCTTCCCCTGTCTTAATCCCCGTCCCTTTCTATCTCGTCGCACACATTCCTAATATATTGATATTCTCTCTTCCCAGTTCTTGTTTGACGTTATCCAATTTTCCGTCGTTGCTTAAAGTACGAACATTTCTTATGCCAATATCAATGTAGCCGTCATTTTCTTGTGACGTTTTGTGATTTGACGAATCATGATAAACTAGGCATCTTTAAAGAAGGTAGTTCGCCGTTGCTTTCCTTCCTTGCAGTAACCATACTGGCCGGTGACCGTAGGCATTGTCTCGTTAAAGAGATCCTCTGCCTACTTGAGAAACTTGAGACCATAACAAACAACTATCTGTCGGCTGCTCTCAAACTTTCATCCACCACCTGCCTTCTGCGGTTTCTTGTGAAAAACATTCTTAAAACGGTTACGAAAAACAGCACATCCTTCCAAGAAAAACATAAAACAACGTCCCTCTGAGGGGAAAAAAAACACGCCATTATGTCGTCGCCTTTTACTGGAAGCATATACACAGCATTTACTTAATTAACTCTTGCCTTCTACAAACCGACGTTGTTCGTCTCCTATTTCGGGTTGAATTTTCTTCTTAATTTTTTGCTTGATGATTCTTAGCAAATTATTCGTGATGTGGCTCATTATGCTAATTGTGCGATGTTGATCACATTCCAAGGCTCCTGATTTTTTGGGGGATTGCTATAAATATAGATTTACATAATTCAGGAGGTATATCTCCAGTATCATATATTGTGTTCAGCAGTCTGGTGGCCTTGTCTATTCCATATTCTTCTAAGTCATTGATCATATCTGTAGTGATTTAATCTGGGATACTGTCTGACTAATGTTTGATATGGTAGACATTGATATGTTTAACTAATGTTGGATATCACACATTGATCATATTTGACTAATGATGGATATCAAACTTTGATAATGTTTGACTAATGTTGGATATCAGACATTGATAATGTTTGACTAATGTTGGATATCAGACATTGAGTGGTCTCGAGGTATGGTGTCCGCCTCTCTGGGTAGTGAGATCGGACGCCCGTGTGTACTGTTACGCACGTAAAAAATCCCTTGGCAGTTGGAAATCGAAAAAGTGTAGCCTAACGGCACTGCCCGGGCAAAATTTCGAGTTAAAAATCTACCCAAAGTATTTCAGGATCCTCGCCGGTGCTACGGAGTTCGTGCACAGAGCTGAGTTTCTCCGGACTCAGGTTTGAGTGAGGAGTAGAACGGGGCACTTATGGGTTACATCCGTGTGCTGTGATGTTGATCCGTCGACTAAAACTTTAAAAAAAAACTGGGTAGAGTAGACACAAATACATGTATCAATTATACTTTCGAATTAAAATGTTTTGCGTATCCTTTTACAGGACTTAGCTGTCAACAGCAGCATCTTTCAGCTGTCTGTTGATCTCTTGGCAAGATTACGCTCAGTAGTTTGCCATTGCTTTCTGAGCGGCCGGCTCAGTATCCGCAAGTCACGAGCGGGGGTCGAACCACCTCAGTTCTCGCTCCGCTGCGAGACTCTGCGTGATAAACGGGATTACAGAGAGAAAGTGTTATAACCCCACAGCCAGAGAGACCGGCACTTTCGAATTAGAACCACGAATATATAAGATAATAGATATATGAATTGATTAAACATCGGAAATACATGCAGACATAGATTAGCTGATATATATATATATATATATATATATATATATATATATATATATATATATATGTGTGTGTGTGTGTGTGTGTGTGTGTGTATATATATATATATATATATATATATATATATATATATATATATATATATATATATATATATTCAAGTAAATATGTCAGAACCAGACGATTATATATATATATAAAATGAAACAATAGCAGGCTATACGTGGATGTGCAGTAGATGTTTAACCAACACTCAAAAATCAAAGGGTGAGCGTATAAAGCATGCAGTGATGAACCACCGCAATGCACGGTGACCTAACGTATCATATGACAGGGATGCGGTGGGAGGGCAGACAGGGATGCGGTGGGAGGGCAGACAGGGATGCGGTGGGGAGGGCAGACAGGGATGCGGTGGGGAGGGCAGACAGGCACGTGGAGCACCCTGGAGACTTGCAGGGTATATGGTGCTAAACCCATATTGTCTAGGCACGTGAGCGCTGGGTGGATGGTAAGGTCAACATCACACTTCCACTCACATCTCCTGGTGCTCAGTCTCATCTGCTGGACGTGGTATCCAGCGTCGATTCAAACAACAAACATCGTAGCTATCGGGACTCGAACACATAGCCTCCATGTGAAGATTTATCCTGTCTAATTTACTGTCCCACTGCAGCTTCAGACAGATGAGTACAATATAACATTTGTCCTGTCTCACATACTGTCTCACTGCAGCTCTAGAAAAACGAGTTCAATATAACATTTGTCATGTCTCACATACTGTCTCATATACTGGCTCACATATTGTCACATATACTGTCTCATGTACTGTCTCACTGCAGCTCCAGATAGACGAGTACAATATAATATGTGTCCTGTCTCACATACTGTCTCATATACTGTCTCATATACTGTCTCATATACTGTCTCACATACTGTCTCCCATACTGTCTCATATACTGTCTCATATACTGTCTCATATAATGTCTCATTTACTGTCTCATATACTGGCTCACATAATGTCTCATATACTGTCTCATGTACTGTCTAATGTACTGTCTCACGTAAGTCTCACATACTGTCTCCCATACTGTCTCACATACTGTCTCATATACTGTCTCACATAATGTTTCATATACTGTCTCATGTACTGTCTCACGTACTGTCTCATGTACTGTCTCATATACTGTCTCATATACCGTCTCATGTACTGTCTCACATACTGTCTCATCTACTGTCTCACATACTGTCTCACATACTGTCTCATATACTGTATCATTTACTATCTCATTTACTGTCTCATATACTGTAACATATACTGTCTCGTATACTATCTCATATACTGTTTCATTTACTGTATCATTTACTGTATCATTTACTGTCTCACATACTGTCTCATTTACTGTCTCATATAATATCTCACATACTGTCTCATGTACTGTCTGATATACTGCCTTACATACTGTCTCAATACTGTCCCATCTACTGTCTCACATACTGTCTCATATACTGTCTCACATAATGTCTCATATACTGTCTCATATAATGTCTCACATACTGTCTCAATACTGTCTCACATACTGTCTCATATATTGTCTCATATACTGTCTCACATACTGTCTCACATACTGTCTCACATACTGTCTCACATACTGTATCATATACTGTCTCATTTAATGTCTCACATACTGTCTCATGTACTTTCTCATATACTGCCTTAATACTGTCTCATGTACATTCTCACATACTGTCTCACATACTGTATCATATACTGTCTCAAATACTGTCTCAATACTGTCCCATCTACTGTCTCACATACTGTCTCAATACTGTCTCATATACTGTCTCATATATGTCTCACATACTGTCTCATCGCTGCTCCAGATGAGTACTATATAACGTTTGTCCTGTCTAACATACTGTCTCATATACTGTCTCACATACTAAACTGTCCTGTCTCATATAATAAAATGTCATGTCTCATATACTAAAATGTCATGTCTCATATAGTAAAATGTTGTGTCTCATATACTAAATTGTGCTGTCTCATATACTAAACTGTCCTGTCTCATAAACTAAATTGTCTTGTCTCAATACTAAATTGTCATGTCTCACATACTAAATTGTCCTGTCTCACATACTAAATTGTCCTGTCTCATAAACTAAATTGACATGTCTCACATACTAAATTGTCCTGTCTCACATACTAAATTGTCCTGTCTCACATACTAAATTGTGCTATCTCATAAACTAAACTGTCCTGTCTCATAAACTAAATTGTCTTGTCTCAATACTAAATTGTCATGTCTCACACACTAAATTGTCCTGTCTCACATACTAAATTGTCCTGTCTCACATACTAAATTGTGCTGTCTTATATACTAAACTGTCCTGTCTCATAAACTAAATTGTCTTGTCTCAATACTAAATTGTCATGTCTCACACACTAAATTATTCTGTCTCACATACTAAATATTCCTGTCTCACATACTAAATTGTGCTGTCTCATATACTAAACTGTCCTGTCTCATAAACTAAATTGTCTTGTCTCATATACTAAATTGTCCTGTCTTATATACTAAATTGTCCTGTCTCACATACAGAATTGTCCTGTCTCATATACTAAATTGTCCTGTCTCATATACTAAATTGTGCTGTCTCACATACTAAATTGTCCTGTCTCATATACTAAATTGTGCTATCTCATATACTGTCTCACATACTAAACTGTCCTGTCTCATATAATAAAATGTCATGTCTCATATACTAAATTGTCATGTCTCACACACTAAATTGTCCTGTCTCACATACTAAATTTTCCTGTCTCACATACTAAATTGTGCTGTCTTATACACTAAACTGTCCTGTCTCATAAACTAAATTGTCTTGTCTCAATACTAAATTGTCATGTCTCACACACTAAATTATTCTGTCTCACATACTAAATATTCCTGTCTCACTTACTAAATTGTCATGTCACATATACTAAATTGTCCTGTCTCATATACTAAATTGTCATGTCTCACATACTAAATTGTCCTGTCTCACATACAGAATTGTCCTGTCTCATATACTAAATTGTCCTGTCTCATATACTAAATTGTGCTGTCTCACATACTAAATTGTCCTGTCTCATATACTAAATTGTTCTGTCTCACATACTAAATTGTCCTGTCCCATATACTAAATTGTCCTGTCTCATATACTAAATTGTCCTGTCTCACACACTAAATTGTCCTGTCTCATTTACTAAATTGTCCTGTCTCACACACTAAATTGTCCTGTCTCATATACTAAATTGTCCTGTCTCACACACTAAATTGTCCTGTCTCATATACTAAATTGTCCTGTCTCATATACTAAATTGTCCTGTCTCATATACTAAATTGTCCTGTCTCACGCACTAAATTGGCCTGTCTCATAATCTGAATTGTCCGCCCCCCCCCCCCCACTAAAATGCCAATAGCAATTGTGACAGTGTCCGGCTAGGTCATGTGACATTCTTTTACCCTGTCCTTGACCTGGCAGTGACAGATTCCCTGGTTGGTTCTGAAACATTACGTGACCAAAGGCTACTCTCCAACCACCAAACCAACGTGACCAAATACTGACATGGTTGACTCCTAGCTTGACTACCCGACCTTACACTGACCCTACACTGACCCTACACTGACCCTACACTGACGCGTGTACGCGGACCTCAAACAACGGAACTGATGGGGTCATTTACAAACACGGAAAAAAGCCTGCACCAGTTGAGTTGAAGTGCTACAAGAACAAACATGTCACCTGGGACGCCATCTTTCTGGACCGCGTCATCTGCTGCTCTCGCCTCTTGTGCCGCAATATGGCCGTCAGTCAGCTTCCTGTTCCGGGGGAGCCCAAATTGCTGGCTATCTGTGTGTTCTCGGGAAACTGACCCACTGAATGGTTGAGCTCCGTTTATGCCTTCGTCCACTTCTAGCCTTGGAATGTTCTCCTCAAAGTCAGATTCCAGAATGGCCTCTGTTTTGTGCAGCCCCCTTCTGCTAATCTGACTGACGCCCGTCTTATTCACGGCAACTCGACGATTATACTCGCTAAAAACGTCATCGAAAAATGGATTGCTTTGTTCTATATTTAAATCAATGGATTCATATTTGGAAAGTTTACCTTTGTCTGTGGGTGTCTTGTCATTGGCGCTGTCCGGCCTGGCCTGGGTAGAGTGCACACTTTCTGTGATCAACGGTTCATGGCTGGTTTCCGCGCAAAAACTCTCTGAAAATGTCACCCTAAGTTTCTTTGTCCGATCCTTGCTCTCATGGTCTGCAGTTTGCTGTTCACCTGTCCTCACCTGGTCATCTTCATGGGGGTCATCTGGAGCATCTACACCTGCATGGATCTGTGGGGAGCTTGGGCTGTGGTCATCTCGATACTTCGCAGCATCATCATCAGATTCGTTCGATGACTGACTGCTTTGCGAGGACTCCATGAAGACAGCTCTCTCATTCTTGATGAAAGTGTCATCGTCAGTCAACATCGGGCCATCCCTGGCCTTAAACTCGTGAAACGCGTGCTGTCCCTGGCCTCTAGTGTGCTCTTGGAAAACATTTGCAGTGTCAGCGTGTGCGTTTTCTCGTTCAATGTCAGCAGCAAACGGATTCAGCTCCCCCGAAGAGAGTTCCCAGGAATCGTTGTGGAGGTCGATGTTTTCTCTGTGCTCATCCGTGTCGTGGTCCTGGTGTCCAGCTGGTGTCTTTCTCTCTCTGTGCTCATCCGTGTCATTGTCCTGATGTCCAGCTGGTGTCTTTCTCTCTGCGTGAGGTTGGTTCGCGTCGGGCTTGCCGACATCTCTAGCCACTTTAGCTGTGGTCAGTTTTCCAGATGCCCTTGGCACATCAACCGAATTCATTTTTTTAATAGCAGGTTTACCATCTCGAGTTGGCGGGCCTTTCTGCTGGCTAGGAATGGAACTCTTGCCCCGTTTCTCTACAGCTGACTTTGTGTCGTCTGAGATGGGTTTAAAGGAGGCGGTTCTCTCTACGCCAGGTTTCTGAAAGCTGGATCGGTTCCCTCGCAAGACATCTCTGGTTTTATCTGTAGGGTCAATGCCGGAAGAATGCAAGTCACGAGCGTGCATCTTCCTCTCTGGAGCACTGAGATCTCGGTTGTATGCTCCTCGCTTACCAGACTCCTTGTCCTCGGCCCGCACGCTGCTGTTGCTTCTACTGTAGAGCTCCCTGCTCTTCCGGGCGTTGGAAGCCTCGTCCAGAGTATCCCCTCTTTTCATCACGGCACCTGAAGATGCAGCAGCATCTCTGAGCGGTTTGCTGGCTACAGCCGGTTTAGTCATGTTTACATTGCGAAAGTCCCCGAGCTCCACTCCCTGCAGCCCGTGTTTGTTGACATTTCCTTCCACCTGAGCACGAAACTTACGTCCTTCTTGGCGAGCCATGGCGATGCTGGTGCTTCTCCCGAGGCGCTTCAGTTGTCGCTCGCATC
>OY992882.1:1190000-1195000 GCA_963921405.1 Cepaea hortensis | reverse complement strand
TGTCCATGGTATTCCTTGCATTTTCCTCAGAAACCACATTTCCACAACCATCAGATGTTTTTCAGCTTGACTGCTCATTGTCCAAGTTTCACATCCATATAAAAGTACAGGTTCTATGTAGCACCTCAACACTCTTTTTCTCGTTTCAATTGACATCTTTTTATTAGTCAGTATGTTTTTCATCTTGCTAAAGGCTACCTTAGACATGGCGATTCTTGTTCTAATCTCTTCAAGGCATCTCCCATCAGATGTTATTATTGTTCCGAGATAATTGTACCTATTCACTTGTTGAAGAATAATCTGTGTCTTTTTACAAATTAATTCTAACCCTAGTTGTTCACTGTGTGTAACAACTGCATCTACTAAATGTTGCAGATCCTGTTCATTGTCTGCAATCAAGACTGTATCATCTGCATATCTAATGTTATTGATGCATCGCCCCCCCCCCCCAATGTTGATTCCTTCCATATCCTCAATATTTCTGAAAATATTTTCACTGTACAGGGAAAACAGATCTGGAGACATTACACATCCCTGTCTCACACCTCTCTTATTAGGCTGATATTGGCTTACTTCATTATCAACTCTTATGGCAGCTTGTTGTTTCCAATATATGTTTTTTACAAGTCTAAGGTCTTTTCCATCAATTTGTAGATCTTCAAGCATCCTTATCATGCCGACATGTCTCACTTTATCGAAAGCTTTTGTGTAGTCAATAAAGCAAAGATACAGATCTTTGTTTACTTCTATAGATCGTTCAATTACGGTTCTCAGTATATACACAGCATTTACTGTACCCTTGCCTACTACAAACCCACATTGTTCTTCTCCTATTTCAGGTTGTATTTTCTTCTTAACTCTTTGCATGATAATTCTTAGCAAAATCTTCGTGATGTGACTCATTATACTAATTGTTCGATGATGATCACATTCCAAGGCTCCTGATTTCTTTGGGATTGCAATAAATACAGAATTACATAATTCCTGAGGTATATTTCCAGTATCATATATTGTTCTAAGCAGACTGGCAACTTTATCTATTCCATATTCTTCTAAAGCATTAATCATTTCTGTTGTGACACTCTCTGAACCGGGGGTCTTGCCAGATTTCATATGGTTAAGAGCATTCTAAACCTCCATCTTCAAAATTGCTGGTCCTTCATTATTATTTTGAACATCATACTGTTCGTCTCTGTTGTCGTCATAAAGGTTTTTCACGTAATCTGACCATACATGTAAGATCTGATCTTTTCTATTATGACTCTTCCATGTTTTGTCTTTAGGCAGCTTGCTGATGTACGTGTTCTTTGATTAGTAAGCTCCTGAATTCGTTTGTGCATTAGTTTCGCATTGTTACTGTTGTGTTGTTTTTCAATTTCTTCGCAGTTTTTCTCAAGCCATGTTTCTTTTGCCTCCCTACATAAGGTTCTGACTTTTCTGTGAATTTCTTCATATTAAGCAGGATTATTTTTGTTCTGTCTTCTTGTTTCCATTAGTTGTAAAATTTCTTCAGTCATCCATGTCTTACGGCCCACTTTCTTTAATTTTGGAATAGTTTTTTTCTGTTGCACAACTGATTGAATTCTTCAGCATTTCCCATTGATCATCTACATCTTGAAATAGGATCTCTAGATCAGACAATAAATCAAATTTGTTCTTTACTTCTATGTTAAAATTATCTTGTATTTCTTTGTCAGTTTTCAATTTGCACAAGTCATATTTAGGGTTTCCTGCTATATACTTGACTTTCTTTAACTTTACCCTCAATGTACCTGTAATTAATCTGTGATCACTGTAACAGTCTGCATTTGGAACTGTTTTTACGACTGTTCGCGCATTTCGAAACCTTCTGCTAATCAGGATTTAATCTATCTGGTTTTTAATCCTGCTGTCTGGACTCCTCCATGTCCATAATCTTCTAGGATGCTGTTTAAACCAGGTGTTTCCTACAACCATTTCTTGTTCTTTTGCCCATTCTACAAGTCTGTATCCTCTTTCATTTCTTTCTCCCAAACCATGGTTGCCTACACTGCATCCATCGCCTTGCTTTCCTATTTTTGCGTTGAAATCACCCATTATGATATTTATTTCTGATTTTTTGCAGTTCTTCAAAGCAGACTCCATATCGTTATAAAATTCCTCTATACTTTCTTCACTGCATTCACTTGTTGGAGCATATACTTGAATGACATTTATTTTAAAAGGTCTTCCATTTAATTTTACTAATAGAACTCTGTCTGACACAGCTCGATATCCTTTGACATAATTTGATGTTTGTTTATCTAATATAATGGCTACACCTCTTTGGTGTTCTTCTCCCGCAGAGAATATAATCTTATAATCATCTCCTGTCCTTATCCCTGCCCCTTTCCATCTCGTTTCCGTTATTCCTAATATGTTAAATGTGTCAGTAGATGATCTATCATACACACATATAGATCTCACACACACACTTATAGATCTTTCATAGACATGTGCAGATTATTCCACATGGCTAATAACAAGTGTCAGACCATTATCTAATATTACTGTGTCGTGTAGTTTTGATGTTCGCATTTTGCCCATGCCTTTATAATGCATATCTTTTATATTGTTGCTGTTCTTTGTTAGCCTTGAATGATGTGTGAATGAAATAATGTATGAAAGAGAGTGATAGAAGGGCAGAATGTTAGACGGGCCTGCGTGCCCAATTCTTAACCCTTTGAAAATAAAGTTTGTTCGTTCGTTCGTTCGAACTCTCTCTCTCTCTCTCTCTCTCTCTCTCTCTCTCTCTCTCTCTCTCTCTCTCTCTCTCTCTCTCTCTGTCTGCTTCTCTCTCACACACATACACACAACACACACATACCGATTTAACATACAGACGTATAGACTTCACACACATACCGATCCAACATACACACATACACACGTATAGATCTCACATACACACGTATAAATTTCACATATACACGTCTAGATCTCACATACACACGTCTAGATCTCACACACACGTATAGATCTCACATAAACACGTATAGATCTCACATACACACGTATAGATCTCACATACACACGTATAGATCTCACATACACACGTCTAGATCTCACACACACGTATAGATCTCACATACACACGTATAGATCTTACATAGAGACGTATAGATCTCACATACACACGTATAGATCTCACATACACACGTATAGATCTCACATACACACGTATAGATCTTACATAGAGACGTATACATTTCACATACACACGTCTAGACCTCACATACACACGTATAGATCTCACATACACACGTATAGATCTCACATACACACGTATAAATCTCACATACACACGTATAGATCTCACATACATACGTATAGATCTCACATACACAGGTATAGATCTCACATACACACGTATAGATCTCACATACACACGTATAGATCTCACATACACACGTATAGTTCTCACCTTTCCTGCATCCTTTGGGAGACAGACGTGTCTTGAGACTCTCTAGGCTGCCAGTTTTCTTCTTTTTCTGGCCTGTTGATGGAATCACGTTCACCATTTCACACATGTCGATACAATAATGTTCACCATTTCACACATGTCGATACAATAATGTTCACTATTTCACACATGTCGATACAATAATGTTCACTATTTCACACATGTCGATACAATAATGTTCACCATTTCACACATGTCGATACAATAATGTTCACTATTTCACACATGTCGATACAATAATGTTCACTATTTCACACATGTCGGTACAATACAATAAATTATGGTGATATTTCTGTGACAAGATGATGGTGATAGTTCTGTGAGAAGATGATGGTGATAGTTCTATGTGAAGTTTATGGTGATAGTTCTGCGAGAGAATGATGGTAATAGTTCTGTGACAAGATGATGGTGATATTTATGTGAGAAGATAATGGTGATAGTTCTGTGACAAGATGACACTGATAGTTCTGTACACACATAAATTACACACACACACACACACACACATACACACACACACACACACACACACATACACACAACAAACACACACATTACATATAAATATATGTCCACCCGTCAGTCACAGCCACACGCACACACACATTAGAGGAGGAGGAGATGGAGGAAGAAGAAGGAAGAGGATGAGAAGGAAGAAGAGAAGAAGGAGGAGGGAATGGAGGAAGAAGGAAGAGGAGGAGACGGAAGAAGAGAAGGAGGAGGAGGGAAAGGAAAAGAAGGAGGAGAAGGTGGTGGAAGAGGAGGAGGAGAAGGTAGAGGAAAAGGAGGAGGAGAAGGAGGGGGAGATAGAGGGTTTGAAGGAGGAATAGAAAGAAGAAGAAGAAGAAGAAGGAATAAGGATGAGGAGGAGGGGGAGGAAGAGGAGGAGAGGAATATAAAGAAGAAGAAGAAGAAGAAGAAGAAGAAGAAGAAGAAGAAGAAGAAGAAGAAGAAGAAGAAGAAGAAGAAGAAGAAGAAGAAGAAGAAGAGATATACACAAGGAGGATCGCTACATTTGGTTGAATTGTTTGTCACGGGCGATAACTCCTATAAATGATATACAGCATAACAATGATGGTTACCTCGCTTGATGCGCAACAAACTGACGGAGTGTCGGAAATTAAAACAGGCAAAAGGACAGATACAGAAACCCCATAGCTCGACAGACAGACTAGGAGGGACACTCATACAGACCAGGAGGGATATACATACAGATAGGCCAGGAGGGACATACATACAGACAGACATACAGACAGACCAGGACTAACATACCGATAGACCAGGAGGGGCACTCAGACAGACAGACAGACAGACAGACAGAATGACCAGGACTGATATACAGACAGATAGGCCAGGAGGGGCATACAGACAGACCAGGAGGGACAGGTAGACAGACAGACAGACAGACAGACACACAGACAAGGACTGATATACTGACAGATAGGCCAGGAGGGGCATACAGACAGACCAGGAGGGACAGGTAGACAGACAGACAGACAGACAGACACACAGACATGGA